>VDFB02270651.1:100508875-100670074 GCA_007258455.2 Sequoia sempervirens | reverse complement strand
ATATAGATGTAGATTAGGATGGATGTGTGATGACAAAAAGAATACAAGTGGTGGTGCATTCTTTCTTGTATGAAAATTGGTGGCATGGCTAAGTAAGAAGCAAGATTTAGTCTTTGTCTACTGCTGAAGTTGAGTATATTGTCGATGCATCTTGTTGTACACAAGTTCTATGGATGAAACATGCATTAAAAGATATCATAGTGCTATATGATGATCACATTTCTATCTTCTATGATAATACAATTGCAATTAACATTTCAAAGAATCCTGTGATGCACTTGAGGATGAAGCATATATCTATCATATATCATTTCTTGACAGAGAAGGTCATGGAGAATGAATTCAAGCTTGAGTATGTTCCGACATAGGATTAGATTGCTGATATTTTCATGAAGGCTCTTCCTAAAGATACTTTTGAGTATCTTCGGGAGAAGTTAGGGGTTATTGCCCCTCCTTTCATAAACTAAGATCCATTTTGAGATGCACCAATCTAGTGGATTTATGGTTCTATCTTTTTGGACTGATCTTTTGGTGGCTACCTCTCAAGGGGAGTAGGTAGTTTAAGGTGTTGTCATTGTGAGTATTTTTTTTTCATGAAAAAGGAAGATTAAATGAACACATCTTTTTCCTTTGCCATTGATGTCAAAGGGCAAGAGAAAGCTAATAAGAGAAAGAAGGTAATGAGAAAAATGATCTTCTAAGGGGGAGAAGCAAAAAGGAAAAATCTTGAGAAGTATATTTAGAACTGGTATGGTGTCTTTGATGGTTTTTCACATCATGTGTTGCCATCTATGAAAAAGGGGGAGATTGTTGCAAGAATGGAAAAAAAATGTTGTTGTCATTGATGTCAACTAGTCAATTACTTATCTACTAGTTGTTGTTGGTTGTATATGTTGAGGATATTGAGAAAATTGTATTAAAGAAAGTTTATAGGTATTCAGTTGATGCTCTGATATTTTCCCCTATGTTCATGTGGTTGAGATATGTTGGTCATGGTTGTTGAACGTTGATATATCCATATTTTTGGTTGTTGGTTCCTTGTGAAGTTCGAGTTGTGTTCACCAATTGCGAACTATGTTTTTCTGTGTTCTGGTTGAGGTCTGGGAGAAAAGTTGTTGGTCTAGATTTCTCTTTGATGAAGTCTTTTGACTTGTGGTTCTAGAGTTAAGATGTTTGGGTTGCATTGAAGATATTTTTGGTTTTTGGAAGTATCAAGCTTAATTGTTCAATGTGTTTTACACTGGTTTGGCCAACCTTGTGTTAAGCACTATCTTTGAAGTTGATGAAGTGTGTTGGATCTATTTTGGGTCCCAATGAAGCATGTGTTTGGGTTTCCCTCATTCTAATTCCACCCTAGGATGTTTGGTGCCAACCTAATTTGAATTTGAAGTTGGATGGCCGACTTTGTATCTTTTTCAAGGTTGGAGGAAGTATAAATATAGGATGAACTAATAATGAAAAATATACAAGAGAAAAGAAGGAAGATAAATGAAAGAGTAGACAAGAGATTGATGCTATTCATAAAGTGTGTGTGAGTTATGTGTGGAAGATCAGTGTGAAGCTTAATACTGAGTTTCTAGATGCAGTGAGCAGAAGGCGAACTCTATCATTCATGAAATTTGATCAAGTGACTATGGTGGAATACTTTTCTACATTGGGATTGTAGTCTCTCTGTAACAAGTCTTCTTTGCATATATATGGAAGTGATCCCTCCAGGTTGTAGCTTTGATGTCCACAATGAGTCCTTTTTTTAGGCAGTGAGCCTTTTTGTAATTGGTTTTGATATTCTCTATAGTGTGAGTTAATCTTCACCATGGTTTTTCCACATAAATATGGTGTTATTGTGTTTATGTCTTGGATTTGAGTTTCTACATTGGAATTTGATGATTAATCATTTAAGTAGTTTTAAGCATTAGTTCCGGTGATTGAAGTAAAGGTTAAAATTTGTGACAACTTATTCACCCCCCCTCTCAATTGTCGTATTCAACAAATTCTTTAGAATTTAAGTGTGAACATATCTTCTTATCATAGTATTTGAGAGAATGGAGAAGGAATTTTAAATAATAATGTAAAGGATCACCCTCCTAGGTTTTTTAGAGCTTGAAGTGTAAAGGGAAAACATTATCGAGCTTTCTCTTATTCTTTGGCCAATCCCTCAAGATAGTTGAGCATTAGAAATGGCTATTATATACATTATCTTTAAGACTAGTTTGGGAATTATAAACCACCAATAGATTGGTGACTCTGTTGGGGACTACTTTGAAACTTTGGTTGTAGATTGTTTAGTATAGAGTTAAAATCATTTGCAATTATTGTCTTAAGAATTTTTGGTCAAAATTGCATATTCATGTGAAGTTACTTTTAGTCTATGTTAGGATTTTTCAAATTGCTTCTACATTTACAATCTTCTTCAAGAATTATTCAAAATATTTTAAATTCCCATAATTGGGTGGTAACTCTGAGTCTCCTTTTCCAGTGCAAAAGAATTATGAAAAAGAAAGAATAAAGGAAGATCAAGAAGGTTACAGAAGCCATGAGAGGAATGATATCTTAGTTCAAGAAAGATATTGAAAAGAAACTTGAAGGAGAGCTACCAAAAAATACTTGATATTCATGGAAGAAGAAAATTATAGGTACAAGTAATTCTATTCCTCATCTTCCTTGGGGATCTAGATAATAGTAGTAATGAAAGTTTAGCCAATTTTCTTGATCTTGATTATGAAGTGCTCCCCATGGATGAGGGTGATGTAATAATTAAGCTTGTTGTGAATGAGGAACAAACCCATCCTGATGTCCTTCCTAAGAAGAAAAGCCAAATAAAGAGAATGTTGCAATATAAGGTTGTTGCTAGGGATGCTCGTAGCATAAATACTCCAACAAGTACTTCTAGCCCACTACCATTTGATTTGTTAAGTATATCTATTAAAAATGCCACAAATATTACTAAATATGTTGATACCTCAAATACTTTGTGTAGACATGTAAAATATACATAAATCTAATCCAGAATCATTAATTTCATTTCATCCTTAATCATCCCTCTACTAACCATTTTAATCAAATAATATTTTATCTGATTAAAATTCATCATGTTTCCTCTTTTAATCAATATTTATTTAATTAGATAAATCAACTTTATCTAATTAAATATATCATTCTATTTGATTAAATCATATTTCTTTGTAATTAAATAAATCAGTTTTATTTAATTAGTCTCCTAAAGTCATCTCTTTAATTAAATAAATCAATTTTATTTAATTAGTCTTCTAAAGTTCTCCATTTAATTTAAATAAATCCAAATATTTAATTAAATCTCTAAAGTTCTTTATCTTCTCATTAATTTAAATAAATCCAAATATTTAAGTTGAATGTCACAATCAACTAACCTCCATTAAAATTAATCAAATCATGATTAATTCTAATCCTAATCCTCTAATTCTCTAGATTTTATAACTTGCACTTGATAAATCATTTCTTTTTATTTATTAAATCTTCTAATTTCTCTCAACATGGCATCAAAAGGGAATATTCCTCCAAATTTGAAAATTCCCTCCAAAAGGGATTTGTCCTTCCAATAAAGCATTTAACACTCTTACATGTCCTTGTGCATTGAGCCAAGTGGCATTTAATTCATTCCTTTCTCCCTCCAACATCTCATTTCATAAATTTGAAATTTCACCTAATATCATTTATTGGAACGTTCATCAAAATGTGCTCAACCTTTGTCCACTCACATGTTGACAAGTGGCTATAGTGATTTGCAAAAGAAAGGAAGAAAAATCTAAGAGGTGCAGCTAGGGTGGGCTTAACTGGAGCATTGACTACTTCAATAGTCGTGCCCGTGGGCCCCACCTTAACCTTTCCCATACCCTCATTTATTCTTCAACATTCTTATCTATAAATAAGAGGATTTCCTTTGTATTTTGGATCCACAGCTTAGAGCAAAGTTACTATCTTCATATTGAGAGAAAATTCATCCATTTCCATAGCATTTTTCCATCATCATAGCTAGGTTATTACAATTTCATCAAGGAGCTCATTTTTCTTCATCATCAAGTGGATCAATCTTCATCAAGCTTACAAATGGATTGGGAAAGGGCCAATTTCCACATCAAATTGACACCAATTCCCCCATGGGATTGAGAGTTTGCATGCTCTAATAGGATTTAATAGATTTTCTTGTTTTGTTCTTCATTTCATTTTCTATTTTGAGTATTGTTGATGAATTTCATGGGGAATCTTAGTTCTAAATTGCATGTGTGGCTTAAATTGTGTTTGTTTGTTGTGTTTGTGTAGGTCTAGGATTGGGGTTCACATTTTGGTGCTAGAGGGAGGGCGAATATGAAGTTCTTAACATGTTTTTTTCAAAAATTACATGGTTTTTTGTTAACTTTTGTGCCTACAAGAAACTATTCTGCTATTAGTCAAGCGGTGCCATACAATGACACTAGCCTTCTAGCGGCACCATATAATGACACTGGCAACTTCAAACTCTGCCGCTGTAGTCTCCCTGCCCATAAATTCAGATTTTTAAACTCCAATGCTGGGCTATTGTCTTGTCGCTGACTTTTCAAATTCCAAACTACACCATTGACCGAAATAGCATCGGAATTGTGCTCTCTGGTCTTGCTGCAAAGTGTCGCTGTCAGACCTAGCAGTTCCATACAACACCACTGATCTCTTCAAACTATGCCACATATGCAAACTACACCATTGGGGTGGAATAAAAGGATAAAATTCAATTTATTTTGACATGTGCTTTTTTTATTTCTGGTTATTTTAGATTGTTAACCTATTTTCTACCTTTGTGTTTCTTGGACTAATCAATTTTTGTAGGTGGGAGCAAGGAAGGAGAAAGGAGAAGTTTGAGTAATAACATTATCATCTTATTTTATCAAGTGTCTTTAGACACTTTTGGAAACAATTATAATTCCAAGTCTAAGGATTTTGTTTCTTCAAGCTCTTTAGGACTCACTAATTTCATTTGGGCTCTAAAAATTACAAGACAAAAGGTTTAAAAAGAACTTTAGGAAAACTTACTAGATTTTTTTAAGGTTAACAATTGAACAATCAAATCTCACACTTCCTTTGGTGCTCTGAAAAGAATCAAATTCTTGCTTTGAAGGATTTAAAATGAACAAGTGCTTCTATGTTTTGTAATCACTTATCCAAAGTAATATCACTAAAAAGACATATGTGCTTCTCTCACGCCTCATGATGATCTTGAGAATCAAAAGGATTTTTGTGATATTAAGTTGTGTAAGTGATTGCCTCTACTCTTCAATTTGGATTCTAAAATTGAACAAATCTTGCGAGTGTGTTTGGAACATATTGCCTGTGTTTTCTCTTTGTTTCTCAACGAATATTTATCAAACTACGGATATGTTTGCTCACTTTTTTTTATCTTAGAGGGCCTGCCTTGTGGGAAAAAGTAATCACCCAAGGGAATGACCTAACCGAGAACACGCTAAAGCCAAGTGACTTCCAACCGATATATAAGTGTGGGTACTTGAGGAAAGGAAAGTATCACAAGGATTGTTATGACAAGAAGGGAAGCAATGGTCTCTTGCCGAATGGATGATCCCCCATGAACGAAATTCCCCTATTAGAACCTCTTGTTTAAAAAGGCCAAAATCCTTGATCTATTTGTTGGTGCAAGAATGGTCATTTTGAAGTCGTCCCACATTTTTATAGATCTTAGTAGAGGTGAGAAGTATGCCATGGGAGTTTCATGGGTACTAATGCTTGGCTGACCCAAGAAGAGAGTGCACTCTAAGGGGGAGCCTATGTAGTTAAGCATCTAATCATTCGCTAAGAGTAGGAGTAGCTAGATTTATCCAAGTGGGAACTCAACAAATATTGTCTTTCATATCCATAGGGTTGTGCATGTTCTTGGAATTAAAAAAACTTTGCTTGATCGTAAACATTGGATAAAACAAACATTCAACATGAACATCAAATTTCAAACCTGATGATGTGTTTTTTATGCACTTCTCAACAAAGGTAATGCATAGGTGCATCACCTCTCTTGAAAGACAATCTTCCACAATCAGATTGCAAAACACTCTCCCAAGGTCTCTAATGTCAGGTCTTGATAGTTCGTGGAATATCTTAGTTGTGTGATGTGATTTGTTGGAATCACAAGGTAGACTTACAAATGAGTCACAAAGTGGGGAAGTTGGATTTGCAAATGGAGTTCTTAGGATGGGAGAGTTGTTGTACGTTTGCTGCAAGTTCAAACAAGAGTCTTGAACTCCATTTTATCATTGGATTTATCTTTACAATGTGCAATGAACCTTAGCATAAGTTATTAAAAAAAAGGAAAAAGCACAGGGAAGAGAGGAAGTTCCTGTATCTAAAACCATGAATGAACAGTGATCATGGAGGCTGCTACGATAGACAAACTCCCTAAACTAGGTTTTGCTTGGCCAAGAGAAACGTACAGTTACACAAAACCAGTGCAATCTTCTAAGGACTGTAGATTTTCAGATTACACACACACATCATCCACATGCAATCGAACTAAGTTGCAGCAATAAAGGAAGGAAGCTCAGACTAGCTTTGCAAAGTGATTCATCGTCAATGAACCAAAAAAAGCATGAGCTGGAAATTCATCAAATACTGAAACAACAATCACCAACACCACTTCCATTCAAGAAACTAACAACTAAACTAATAGGTAAGTAAAACCATGCACACATAATGAGAAAACTAAAAAGGAACACCCATAGATCATGCAATGCTGCTTTCTATTACTGCATAATGTATTTACACCAGTTTTCCAACCATTTACAAATGAGGGGGAGACCCCTATTTATAGTTTTCCAAAGCCCAAATTAATGGCTAAGATTGAATCACAATGAGTGGCTCAGATTTGTTTATATTAGGGTTTCACCTACCCCCCATTATCCAACAATTTAAAATACATCATTTGTCTTTTCCCTATTTTGTCTTCTAGTGCCCAAGTGTTGTAACAATTTTGTCTTCTTGCTAATTTCCCTTTTCACTGTAGCCAAAACTACTTGAAGGCTACCCTTTGCTTGATGTGTTCGCAACATTGTCCATTGGATCAAATGAAACTCATTTACAACTTTGCATCGTTGTTAAATGGATCAGATGATCTAATGAGACAGTTCCTGATGGATCATGATCTTTTGTTTGGAGGGAGGAAACAACCACTCCCTCTCGCCACCTTCAAGGCCACCCTTTATAGATTTGTTACTAACTCCCTTGACATAGGCCTACTTCTAATTCCAACTCTGTTGATGGGTGCTATGAGGAAAGGTGGGCATAAAATGAATGGTGAAAGGAGCAATGTACTTTTCCTTGTTCAACTTTCTCAATGGGTCTCCCCGACAGACCCACGGTAGGCTTCTTGAATCCTTCATACATGAAATGTCATAAGTGCATTCATACATAAATCAAGGCAAACATTAGTCAAATCCTACAAACTCGTTGTCAGATTCACCCATGCATCATTAAAAGATCATAATATTCATCTTTTTTCCACATTTCGAGCTCATTTCGACCATAAACATTAATGTGTGCTCAAGGGTGCAGGCACCACATGACAGACAGACGAAAGACAATGGACGATGGACAGAGGATGGGAAACATACAATAGGTAGATGACAGATGAATGATAGAGGGACGATAGATGATGAGCGAAGGGATGGCAGACGATGGGCGGAGGGACAACAACCCGAAAATGGCCACAAAGGGATGGTGGCCCAGAAATGGACACGGAGGGACGACGACCCGAAAATGGCCACAGAGGGATGGAGTTCCAGAAAATGGCCACGGAGGGACGGAGTCCTGGAAATGACCATGGAGGGATGGCGGCCCAGAAAATAGCCATAAAGGGATGGAGTCCCGAAAAATGGCCATGGAGGGATGGTGGCGCAGAAGGGAAGTTTCGAAACTTCACAAAACTTAGAAAATTTGAGATTTTTCAATTTTAGCACATGGGAAAAGGGGTAGAAAAAGTGCCAAGACATACTTCCTTAAGATTTAACTCATTTTGAAAAATGTGGAAGTTTGGAAAGGGGAAGTTGGATGGTCGCTACCCTTTTGAAATGACAATGAGCACACAGCAGCCCGAAAGGGAATTTCTAGATGACCATGGAGGGACAAAGGCCTAGAAAATGGCCATGGAGGGATGACGGCCTGAAGAAAGGTTGTGGAGGGATGGTGGCCCGAAAAATGGCCACGAAGGGATGGTGGCTCAGAATGAAATTTTTGAAACTTCCCAAAACTTAACGAAACCTTGATAGTTCACTTAGACACCACAAAAAATCCCAAATCCATAGGAAACTTATCCCCAAAGTCAAAAATAAAGGAAAAAGAGAATTGAGTGAGCATGGACCAAGTTAGCAGGAACAAGGCAAAGAGTAGAAAATGGAAGGGGGGGCCTTTGCTTCTCTCCATATTTGAATGCCCCAAGTAAAATGAAGGGAATGGAGTAGTGTTTATAGGACAATTTCCATTAATGGTATGCATTGATTTCTTTGTATGGCGGACCTAGATTAGGTGAGATGTAGGAACCCATGCTCAGTTGGATGCTTTGTCAAGGCTCAAAGAAAGAAACTAATTGCAGAGCCTGCCATGCAGGTGAAAGTTGGGCATTAGTTGCCACTCAATTGGAAAAACATGAGCGGCGACCTGCAACTGTGGGTCTGTGAGGCCTAGAGGTCATCGGGGCAATGGATGAAGGAAAACCCGCAGGGTCAGTTCCGCGAAGGCAAAAGAATTAGTGAAATTTAGGTGCGCAAATGAATTTTTTCAAGAATTGTTTGATAGTTTGAAGGCATATGATTAATTTGGGCTAGGAAAAAGTGGCACGCAAAATGAGATGGGAGCAAAGCAGCCCATCAGGAGTGAAAAGAGGGGGTCCTTGCCTATGGTGGGGTGTGTGTGCAAAACATGCACAACAAAACCCTTTAGGAAGCAAATACCTTTGAAAAAATTCAAGTGTTATTGCTTTCCCTAGGGATTTTATCCTTAGATGTTTTTAAGCATTTGAATTTATATCTCCATTTGCTCACTAAAGTCAACAATAGGGAAAATTTTCCTTAATTTCCTTGATTTCCACATAATGGACTTTGTGGGATAAGAATAAATTTAGACATTAGACATCTAGTTGAAAACCTATTCAAGAATTGTTTGTGGAAAAAATAATTCATTAATAAAAGCTAAGAAACAATTGGACCCCACACATGTGTTCTTCCAAATGATTTATCGAAAGATAAAAATCCAGAAACCCAAGATCAAAGTTCTTAGTCAAAAGGCTCACAGAAAAGGTTGTCTATGCTTTACAAATTCAAAGAAAGATTGGCATTCAACTTTTACAAATGTGCATCAAGGAACAATCCTATTTTTTATGAGTTCTTTTATCAACAAAATTCAAGTCTCTTAATGTTTGAATATCTCACATAGGAAATTGCATGTTCTTCAACACCAAGGTCTTGTAAACAAGATTATTTTTAGGTTCATTTAGGATCAAATCAATCGATTTCAACCATCCTTCAAAAAATCAATCCAAAAATCACCTCACCAACAATTCTTGGAAATCTTGAAAAAATCATTCATGTTAAACTTTGGGCAAATCCTCTTGAAATAAAAAATAAATAAAAATCCAAATCATCTTGTTTGATTAGATGTGTGTAGATGCATCCTTCTCCACATATTAAGTCAAATTATCAAATCCTTGTGAACAAGTATATCCCTTGATAACATCCAACATCTTGGGGTCTAGGAGTTCATTATCCAAAATCCAAAATCAAATCAATCCAAATCATCTTGTTTGATTAGGTGTGTGTAGATGAATCCTTCTTTGCACAGTTAGTCAAATTAGCATCTTATGGACAAATTTACTCTAGGACAACATCCAACCTCTTAGAGTTTATGAGTTCACTATCCAAATCAAAACAAATCAAATCAATCCCAAATCAAAATCACACATCAAATCCAATTCCTAAAGTTTAACATCTCCTTCAATATTTCTCAAGAGTTCCCATCACTCACCAATCCTCCATCTCTCACTTTTTCATTATCACCCTTTGATCCTTAATCATCCTATATCTTCTCTTTTGTGCCTAAAATTAGATCAATCTAAAGAGCTAGAGCTTCATCTCTTACATTCTTGAAAATTGATTCCTATTTTATGGTGCAAACTAGATCGCAATACAAGAAGAACATGGAGACCAACAAAGAAACATCAAATTTGAGTGACCTAAGTCAAACTTTTCTTGAAATCAACCCCATTGGGGCAAGCAATCCCACAATAAATTTTCCACTTCCTCAATATCATCAAGAGGAAGGTCAAGTGGAAGACATCACAAACAACGTGCTAGGGATGACACAAGATGAGATCACTGAAATTGTTCAAAATCTCGAGAATCATAGAATTGTCAATACCATGATGAAACTCCATCCCTCACAATCTATGCTTGAATTAGCAAAACAAGGGGCTAAACTTCCTTCTAATTATGATGTGAGCAACATTGTGGAACAACCTCTTGGGATCATGCCCCCAATATCATCCGCACTCCCAATATCATCCACACCCCCATTTCAAAGCATCACTCAATCCATCCCACAAATTACATCATCCATTGCTCCAACTCAACCCATTGTTAACAAGGGGAGCACATTTCTCAATGCACTACAAACACACCCCCTTGTGAATAATCAATATTTGGATGCAAACACCATATTGGGTCAATCCATCCCCAAAAATCCATTGCACCCATATTTCCCCCTCAACTTTCAAGATCCCAATGACCCATCATCATCATTTCACACAACACCTCAAACCTCTCACCCTATGACCTCACAAGGAGAAGGTGGGCTATTTGGACCAAGGGGCATCTTTGACCATTCATCTTCATCATTTCCCCAAGGGAGCATGCCACTCACTTTTCCACCACTTCCACTCTTACCATTAACATCCACATCACCTCTTGGTTTGGGGTTACCTCCGTTACCACCACTCATTCAAAACAACCCCCCAATCGTCAATCAAAACATCATATCCAATCCTCCAATGTTGCCATAGATATCACAAAAAACATGGAAACCATCAAAACAACCCAAGTGATCACAACATCCATGAACATGGTCTCTCAAGGACCAAACATATCCATCACACCATCCACTACACAAGTCCCAATCATCAATACAATGGTGCCTCTCATCACAACAACGAACACCATTCTGAATCCGCCACCACCAAAATCAAACACAGTGAACCAATATAGCATCATTTTTCAAGTAGATCAACAAGCTTCCTATCAAAAAGTGCTTCAAAAAATTCAAAATCAACAGGCTGCAAAGCTAGCTGCTCAACAAGCCACCCAAGCTGCTCAAGCAGCTCAAGCCGCACAACAAGTGCAACAAGCACAATAGGCTGCTCAAGCCCAAGCCTTATTACAATAATAGCAAGCCACCCGAGCTACTCAAGATGCACAAGCAGCTCAAGCCACTGAAGCCGCATAGGTTGCACAACAAGATTCCCAACAAGTGCAAGCTCAAGCTCAAGCACAAGCTCAATACCAGGCACAACTGCAAGCAACTCAGCAACAAGCATATCAGCAAGCCCTACAACAGTACCAAGAACAACAAGAAGCAGAATTATTAGCCCACAAACAAGTGTTGTTGGCACAACAACAACATGACCAACAACAAGCATTGTTGGCACAACAACAACACGACCAACTACAAGCATTATTGGCACAACAACAACAAGACCAACAATAAGCGTTGTTGGCATAACATCAAATATAGGCATTGATCACACAACAGAGCTTCCAATAAACTCCCACTAGCACACCCAACTCTCCACATATCACTCAAACAAATCCACCAATTCAAAACACTAACTCCGCCCCCTGATCCGCAAAATGACATAACAACACAAATCAAGTTGCTCTCGCAACAAGTGCTCAATCTTCAGACAAGGAAAATCATAAAAAACACCCAACAACTTGTGTCCCTATCCTTTTTATAGGATCCTTACAATGGTACCATTCCCAAAGGGGTTTGAAATCCCTAAATTCGACAAATACCGTGGGATGGGAAACCCTGAAAATCACATTAGGGAAATCCAAGTACATTGCATGGAGGTCGCATATGATGATACATATCTGAAGTGGTTATTTCCTAGAAGCCTAGTTGGTCCTATTATGGAGTGGTTCTCTCGCCTTCCTACTAGAATCAAAAAGTTCCAGGAGATAGTAGACGCATTCATAAAAAATTACACCTTCAACATTGGTATGGATGTCAGTCAAGAGGAACTATCAGCTCTCAAACAAGGTAAGAGCGAATCATTTGCTTCCTTCCTACAATGATGGTGATCCAAAGCCAATAGGAGAAAATGGGCCATGCCAAAAGAATGGGAATTTTGCACCATCATTTCCAATCTTGAGAAATCCTTGGCCTTCCATCTCAAGGTGCAAGGTATAACCACATATGACCAATTGATCTCCAAGGCACTTAGTATTGAACAAGCCCTTATTGCACAAGGAGGGACACCCACATATCCTAAACATCAAGACAATCACCCATCCACCAGCTATAATGAAAAGCCTTGTACACAGGAAAGAAAAAAAAATGTCACAAATGATGGTGTGGTGGATGCCAAGGTCATAATTAGTGCACCAAAACAAAACACACAAATGTATCAGTAGCCACAAAACAACAATCGAAACATAACCCAAGCTAATGTGGTATCACAACAACCACCCAACAATCAAATCAACAATTTGAATAATCAGGGGGACCACCTCCATGAAACAAATATCCCCCCAAGTGGAAGTACACAACCTTTAGGGAGTCAATCGAGTCCATCATGAAGAAGTTGGTGAATGAGAATCTCATCAATATTCCCACCTATGAAAACTATCAAGAACCCCAAGTGAAACCACCATGGTACAATGAGAATCACCTTTATGATTTTCAAAAAATCAAGGGGCACACAATAGCTAGTTGCATGAGGTTGAAAAATCTAATCCAGGACCTCATTAATGATAAGATCATAAATGTTGAGCAACCCATGAGGAACCAAGACCTAAAGATATACACAAATCCAATGCTTGACCATAACAAAGGGAACAATGATAAGGGCATAGGAAAATACAAGAATGTGAACCATGTGTATGAACATGTTCTTGTGACACTTGAAGAGTATGTATCTGTCATTAACATCAAGGGAGCCAATGTTGATTGTGGAGTCACCACATGCGGTAGCAAGGTCACCATCACTGGGCCATCATAACCTTCTAGGGAATCCATCTCCAATCCAAAATCCATTCCCCATGGTTACAATTTCCTATACCAGCTGACAAGAACACTCGCTTAGATCTTCATCATGGAGTTGCTGAAGATATCTCCCACACATAGAAAAATCCTTGAGGAAGCATTGGCTTCATCCACTGTCTCCACGGGTCTAGATGCTGACCAATTCCAAGCTATGGACGGAAATATCACTACCCCAAGCCTCACATTTTTTTATTAGGACTTCCCCACACAACCATCTCTAAATATCACTCTCCACCTTGAAGTCCTAGTTCATAAAAACAAAGTTAAAAGGATCTTGGTGGATGGGGGTGTATATCTTAATATCTGTTCCCTCAAACTAATAAAGAATCTGGGATTCTCCAAGGAATCCATTGAAAAAGGAAAGGGCATCAGAATCTAGACTTATGATGATCAAGAAAGATTGTCTCAAGGAACTATCCAACTCCCCATTCAAGTGGGGCCAACCATTATGGAAAGAACATGCCAGGTCCTTGACCTTTATTTTCCTTATAACATTCTCCTAGGGCATCCATGGATCCATGACATGCAAGCAGTTGCATCAACCTTCCACTAGTGCATCAAATTCCCATATCAAAATCAAGAGGTCACAATTTATGGTGATCTTGAGCCCTTTGCCTACTACAAAAGCATGGAAACAAAATACTATAAGATCCCCAAAGTTCCAAAAAATGATGAAGGCCCTACCACTCCATATATAGACCCAACTACATTAGCCTCCACATTTGAGACAAAGACACCCACCATCCCTGAAATATCTGAAATCAAGGTCATTATCTAGGACAATGGGTGTGGAGATTACAAAATGAAGAAAAGTGATTTCATGATAGGAGAGTTACCTCAATCTCCTAGATCGCATGGGAAACCCCAACTAGTTGAAACATCATCCCAAACATTCAAAGCAGACCCATCTAGATTTATACATTGGGGAAATCTAAGCCATGAAGTGGTAGATGAGAGAGACATATCAAGCTCATTTTACCAAGATGAAAGGGCCATGCCTTATCTTCCTATGAATGAAAGTAGCAAAGGACTCCAAATGATGCTTGGTATGGGCTATGATAGAAACAAGAAACTTGGGAGAAATGACAATGGTATTCTAATACCTATCATTCAGGAAAGGCATATGAGAAATCTTGGTCTCAGATGTACCCCTCCGAATATGACCATACTTGGCAGAGGTGCCTCAGTTAGAAAGGTCAAAAATCCCCCTCAGTAATCGGTAGCCGCCCTTTGGTTACCCGTATCCATAGGTCAAGTCATAGAAAACTTTACCTTTGACATAACCGATGTCTGTAGTAGTGATGACGAAGATCCCATAACTGATTTACCTATGCTTTTCGAGGATACCACCCTTCTCATGATTAGTACCCTATCTTTTGAGTCAACCAGTCAAACCCACGAAATAAACCTAGTATATCCCCAACTCATCGATTATGACCAACGAGGACCACTAGTTCTAGACACATTCGAAAACAATGAGGTGCTCTTAGAATTCATGGGATTACGAGACACTATACCATGTGGAGATCACAACGGTGGGTTTGACATCATACTGGACACATGCTTATTATAGGGAAACGATTGAATCCTTCAGTCGCAAAAGTGAGAATTTGAGAATAATCTCTAGGTCTTTAAGTAAAAACCACATTGTGGCACTCTTTGACTCGAAAACAGTAAAAATAAAGGACATATCCAATTGTGAAAACCTCTTCGAGGCATCAGAGGATAATGGATTCAATCTTCCTCTCAGTGCCATACATCAAGAAAAGTTAGCAATGTTAGCAGAAACATGTAATCTAATCAACTTGGGAATAGAGGAACTACCACATATAACATTCTATGTAGAATCCCTCTTGATAGAAGAACATGAGCTCTTGGCTGCTTTCCTAAGGGAAAGAAAGATAAATTTTGCATGGATCTATGTCGACATGCTTGGGCTTGATCCATAGGTTGTGGTTCATCACCTAGCTATATATCCTAAAGCAAAGCCTATCAGAAAAAAGCTCAGAAAGATGCATCCCTAGATAGCATTATTAGTCAAAATGGAATAGCAAAAGCTGCTAGATGTAGGATTCATACAATGGATAGATTATCCATAGTGGTTCTCCAATCTTGTACCTATCTCAAAATCCATTGGGGGAATTTGCATCTACACAGATTTCAGAGACCTCAACAAGGCATGTCCCAAGGATGATTTTCCACTACCAAACATTGATATGATCATGGACATGATAGTAGGACATGAGATGCTATTGCAAATGGATGAATTCTCAGGATATAACTAGATCATGGTAGCAAAAGAGGACCAACACAAAATGACTTTCACTTGTCCATGGGGGACATATTGCTGGAATATGATGCCATTTGGGCTGAAGAATGCAAGAGCAACATATCAAAGGGCCATGTCACTAATATTTCATGACATGATCCATAAAACTATGGAAGATTATGTGGATGATACATTGGCTAAATCCAAGAAAATACTAGATCACATAGCCACATTGAGCTCCATTTTTGACAGACTAGAGAAGTACAAGGTCAAACTAAATCCAAAGAAGTGTGTCTTTGGGGTACAATCAGGAAAAACCCTAGGGTACATTGTATCCATGAGAGAAATCGAGGTTGACCCCTCTAAGGTCAAAGCAATCCTCGAGATGGAGGCACCTAGGACATTGAAACAACTAAGGGGATTACAAGGAAGACTTCAGTAAATCCGCAGATTCATAGCACAACTAGCAGACAAGACAATCTCGTACTCTCATCTACTCAACAAGGGGGTAGCATACAAGTGGGATGAAAAGTGTGATCAATCCTTCAACAAGATGAAGGAGTATTTACTCACGTTGCCAGTACTCGTGCCATCAATTCTAGGAAAACCTTTGATCTTATACATATCAGCAACAATAGTAGCTCTCGGTGCTCTCTTAGCACATCATGATGAAAATGGAAAAGAGAGAGCTATCTATTATATCAACAGAACCATGATGGGCCATGAACTGAACTATACATCCATTGTAAAATCCTATCTAGCAGTTGTATTTGCAGCAAAAAAATTTAGGCATTACATGCTAGCCCATTAAATAAAACTCATCGCAAAGATATATCCCCTTAAGTACTTGCCTTCCAAAGCAACACTTATAGGGTGGACAAAAAAGTGGGTTATGATCCTCATAGAGCATGACATAGAGTACGTGGAATGCAAGGCCATCAAAGGACAAGCTATTACTAACCAACTGGTGGAGGCACCAATCTACTTAGAAAATCCCCTTGTCTCAGAATTCCCTGATGAATCAATCTTCAACTTAAGTTTAGCAGATCACTAGAAAATTTACTTTGATGGATCCTACATGTAGCATGGATAAAGGGCGGGGATCTTCTTCATCACCCCACAAGGGGACTGCATTCCAAAATCATACAAGCTGTCATTTCCTTGCACTAATAACTTAGTGAAATATGAAGCTCTTGTCATAGGGCTAAGGATTGTTGTGCAATGGAAAATAATGGCACTTAAGGTCTAGAAGGATTCCCAGCTCATAATCAATCAAGTCAATAATGAGTATCAAATCAAGGATGAAAAGCTAACTCCCATACAAGAAATTGGTGGAAACTCTCAAGGAATCCTTCATTGAGATCACATTTGAGTAGCTACCAAGAGCAAATAACAGAGCAGTGGATGCAATGGCTACAATTGGATCACTCCTAGATATTCCACACAATGTCCCAAAACAAAAATTGCTCGTAGAGCAGCTTCTCATGCCTGCATTTGAGGTATTGAAGTCCAAATTTGTGTGTGAAATCGTAGGTCCCAGTGATCCCTAGTACCATGATATATACACCTACTTGAGAATAAGAGTCCTCCCTGCAGACATAACCCCAAATCTTAAAAGATCCTTTTTCAAAAAGTCATCCCAGTTTGTCATCCTAGGAGATACCCTTTACCGTAGAAGCATTGAAGGAACCTTGTTACATTTCCTAAACACTGAGGAGGCATTAATCACCTTAACTGAGGTACACAATGGCATCTATGATTTACACTCAAGCAGAATGACCTTGGCCAAGAAATTGTTGAGGATAGGGTATTATTGGCCTTCCATGGAAAGAGAAGCACATGATTATGTCAGGCGGTGTCTACAATGTCAGCAACATGGGGACCTCATCTGAGCTCCACCTGATTGTCACCCCTTGGCCCTTTTCACAATGGGGGCTTGATCTCGTTGGAAAAATCACCCCCACCTCATCCAGTGGGCATAAATTCATCATCATTGCGACTAACTACTTCACAAAGTGGGTAGAAGCCATCCCCATGACTTATATCACAGGAAAGAAGATATCAAAGTTCATCCTAAACTACTTAATTTGTTGTTATGGTGTCCCTTAGGCCATTATCTCAGATAATGGGACACCCTTCAAGAATCAAGATGTTCGTGACCTATGCCACAAGTTTAATATCCAACATCGCTTTTCCACCCCATACTACCCCCAAGGAAATGGCCAAGCTGAGGCTACAAATAAGACCATCCTAAAAATCATCAAGAAGATGGTCAATGACACTAGTTGTGATTGGCATCTCCAATTGATTCCCACCCTATGGGCCTACTGAACAAGTATCCACACACCAACAGGTGCCACCCCCTTCTCCCTAGTCTATGGATCAGAAGCCATACTCCCCATCGAGATTGAGCTCCCGTCATTGAGAATATCACTGTAGAATCTCATCATAGATGAATAATACTGGGTATCATGACTAAATGAGCTAGAATTGCTGGATGAGCAGTGCATGGATTCCTTAAACCATTTGCAAGTGTACCAAAACTTACTCAAGTGGAGATACAACAAGAAGATCAGGAGCCGATTCTTCCAAGTTGAAGAGATTATGTTGAAGGAGAACCAGGAGAATGTTCCAAATTTGGATAGCAAGGGAAAGTTTAAACCCAATTGGTTGGGACCCTTCATTATCATAGCAAGTTACAAGTCAAGGGCATATCAATTATCAACACTGAAAGGGGAACTTCTGCAGGAGCCCATAAATAGCTCCCATCTCAAAAAGTTTTATCTTAATTTTGCAAGGTATAAAACCAGAAAATACAAAAAAAAAAGAGAAAATGTCCTGAAAAAATGGTCACCCTAATGAAAACTTGGAAAATAGGTGTCTTGGTGACAATAAAAAAATCAAAAAACATAAAATTCCAAAAAAAATTAGAAAAAGGATTAAAAACAGTAAAGAGAAAAATCGTCCTCTAGTGAAAACCACTTTGGTGGCACTTTGGGCAAGTGCCTTGGTGAAAACCTAGAAAATAGGCACCTTGTGTAAATAAGCACTTTCCATCCACCATGATCTTCATGACTTTTTCTGCATCATCCATCCATTACGCTTCCATCATCCATCACATCCATCACCTGTCTATGTCTGTATCATAGCTTGGTCTTGTGTTCATTTCATGATTCCTCCTAGTACTACTCAGCCCTTTCTTAAGGTTAGTTTGTCTTTCCTGTATTGGAGTAGTCTATTGCATCACACTGGGGGCATGTTCTCATCAGATTGGATTTTTGTATATTCTTGAAGTCTTCCCCAAAAAAAAAAAATCCAAAAACATCAAAAAAATAGAAAATCCAAAAACATCAAAAAATCAAAAATCCAAAAATATCAAAAATCCCAAAAATCCAAAAACATCAGAAAAACGGAAAATCCAAAAACATTCAAAACATTCAAAATCCAAAAATAGGTCAAAAAGTCAATCCAAAAAGTAAAAAATAAAGTCATCTTGTCAAACTACGGGTCTCTGAGCTCTGAACGTAGGCAAGGTTGATCTTTGATCATCCCCCGAGACACTTAGGTTAGTCCTTTAGGAGTCCATCATAATAAAGCGGCAATCCATGCTTTCATATCTCATCAATAATTGAGTTTGTGTGGGTTGAAATACGTGGTCTCTGCATGTATAACGTAGGCAGGCTAATCTGATCAGCCCTGGAGGCCCCTAGGATAGGTCTTTAGGTTAGTCTCTTAGTCAAAATCTCATAAAACACAAAACATTGGAAAATCGAAAATCAAAACATTTGTAAAATCTTGAAAATACCAAAAACAACCTCAAAACATTTCAAAAACATAAAAAAAATCCAAATATTTGAAAAAATCAAACTGTCTCATCTCACTTTCACCCGCAATAAACATCACTCATAATAAATCAATCATCATCCTCAACCTTTGGTGAAATAGTTAGAAACAAGTCTAGCAGGTTAAAAAGTGAAAACTCAAATGTCAAGGTCTCAAGTCTAGGTCAGTACGTAAACAAGTTGGTCAACTCTTTGTGTCAATAGCCTATCATCCAATCAATTCCAAATCAATCATCTGGTATCGTCATGTCGTAGGATGCATCCTTCCTACAATGGACATCAACATCAAGCATCACCGTAGTTTAGTCTTGGCTAGCAGTATGAAGAACATTAGCTTGTTTGTTTGCTTTATCTTTGTCTTTTGGCTTATCTTATTGCGATCATTTCGATGACCTCTCAATGATGTCCCAGATAAAGGGATTTAGTGAGAAAGAAATAGGGAAACGATCATTATCTTTTATCTATTGTGCTTGTTGGATATTCTTGTAATATAACCTTGGTTATACATGCTTTGTTTGGGTGTAGGGAGGATATTTTAGGTATCTTGTTGACCACATAGGAAGGCTTTCCTTTCTATGTTTTGGTCTGAGATGTTTGGAATATTTGAACTACATTTTGAACGAGGTTTTGTATGGTAGGTGTGAACGGGGATACTCCTATCTGATTGTCGAGTCAAAGTCCATCACACTAGGTGCAACGTCATCCTACTTCTTTATACCTTGATGCATCGTGCCTATGTGTGTTATCAAACATAAGGCAAGTAGCCCTTTTAAAGTCCCAATTCCTGATAAGCAAATCATCCATCTCTCAATTATCATCTCTAATAAAGTTTCCTTGTTGGATCCTCTTGTCTTCACCTCATTTCTTCTTTCTTCCACGCTAACATCATACCATGATAGTTAATCATCATCACCAATGCATCCATCCTACATCCAAAAAATGTCAGCATGCTACATATTATTCACATGCATTACATTTTCATCATTACATAATATAGATATGTTAGTCTAAGCATTTCATAAACCATACATTTACATAAAACATCCATTACATAATCATATAGGCATCATCACATCATCAAATGCAGTACATCATCATTTTAAGTTATTTAGGATAATATAGATTGGTTATTCTAAGCATCTTAAAACCATCTCATTTGCATCATCATAACCATCCATATGTCCATCTTGAACTTCTTTGTCGTGAGATCGACATTAAAATAGAACTTTTCACTTGATCTCTCGAGGGGGAAGTGTACTACTATACTTCTTTTCGCTGGGGCATCCGAAAAAATTAGAAATTTTTTGAACTTTGATCTTGGTAGTTTATTCTTTGAACCAACATAGCAAGTACATTACTTCAAAAAGGGAAAAATGTAGACACATAAAATATACATGCATCTAATCTAGAATCACTAATTTTGTTTCATCCTTAATCATCCCTCTACTAACCATTTTAATCAAATAATCTTTATCTGATTAAAATTCATCATATTTCCTCTTTTAATCAATCTTTATTTAATTAGATAAAACAACTTTATCTAATTAAATATATCATTCTATTTGATTAAATCATATTCTTCTCTATAATTAAATAAATCAGCTTTATTTAATTAGTCTCCTAAAGTCATCTCTTTAATTAAATAAATCAATTTTATTTAATTAGTCTTCTAAAGTTCTCCATTTAATTTAAATAAATCCAAATATTTAAGTTGAATGTCACAATCAACTAACCTCCATTAAAATTAATCAAATCATGATTAATTATAATCCTAATCCTCCAATTCTCTAGATTTTACAACTTGCACAATAAATTATTTCTTTTGATTTATTAAATCTTATAATTTCTCTCAACATGGCATCAAAAAGGAATATTCCTCCAAATTTGAAAAGTCCCTCCAAAAGGGATTTTTCCTTCCAACAAAGCATTTAACCCTCTTACATGTCCTTGTGCATTGATCCAAGTGGCATTTAATTCATTCCTTTTTCCTTCCAACATGTCATTTCATAAATTTGAAATTCCACCTAATATCATTTATTGGAACATTCATCAAAATGTGCTCAACCTTTGTCCACTCCCATGTTGATAAGTGGCTAAATGTTATTGGTTGGTATTTGTCCCACATTCATCCATTTGCCTCATTCTTAAACATTCTCATCTATAAATAAGAGGATTTCCTTTGCATTTTGGATCCACAACTTAGAAAAGTTACTATCTTCATATTGAGAGAAAATTCATCTATTTCCATAGCAGTTTTCCATCATCATAGCTAGGTTATTGTAGATTTCATCAAGTAACTCATTGTTCTTCATCATCAAGTGGATCAATCTTCATCAAGCTTACAAAGGGATTTGGAAAGGGCCAATTTCCACATCAAATTGGCACCAATTCCCCCATGGGATTGATATTTTGCATGCTCCAACAGGATTTAATAGATTTTCTTGTTTTGTTCTTCATTTCATTTCCTATTTTGAGTATTGTTTATGAATTTCATGGGGAATGTTAGTTCTAACTTGCATATGTGGCTTACATTGTGTTTGTTTGTTGTGTTTGTGTAGGTCTAGGATTGGGGTTCACACTTTGAATGATTTACCATCTAAGGGTTAAGTGTCAATATAAGTTCAAGAGCTTCAGGAAGAGATGCATAGCCTAGAATAAATGAGGATTAAGCATCAAAAGGATAGAGAAACTCAAATCAAGAATGATATGTTTTACAAAGATACATTGAGAGAAAAAATTTCTCAATTGAAGAAGTCTTATCAAGAAGATCCTTTTGTCACATAAAACTGCACCCTACTGAACAAGAGTTCAATGTTCTAATGACACAATGGAAATAATATCGATGTTTTGGGACCTTGCGTAAATGAGATCGAATCTCTGAAGAAGGCCGACTTCCTCTTCTAACTAAGTGCAAATGTGTTGGTCTAACCCAGAACATGAAAACCTTATCACTACCCTAATCTAACAAATCACAGGGAAAAAGAGATAGAAGAACATGAAATGAAAGGATGGTGATGCACCAAGATTAGAAATGTGTTTCTTCTTGCTTCTAGACAACATAATACATCAACAAAACAACTAAAACATAAATTCAAACACAAAGGTAACAAATTTTACACAATCATGTAAGAAATAATAATGATAGTAATTGAACTTTATTAATATAAAAGCTTAGAAGCAATCTTTACAATACTAGAATACAATAATGTAGTGTCTACAATAGAAAAACCATAAGAGAGGCCAGAGGAAGAACCCTTAAAATGAATACAAGTTTTGATTTTATAGTTTAAGCATAACTTAGATGAATAATAACTAACCCTAAAAATCTAGAGTTACCAATTAGATTAGGAAAAAACCCAAGATCTATTCAAAAAAATCATACCTAGAAATATGTGCCATGAATAGCCATGGACACCATACTTGCTATGAAAAAACATGCCAAGAAGGACCTAGAGAAGAAAAATCTTGCACACCATCCATCTCGCCATAAATATTTGCAAAAAAAGCCATGGATAATCCCCGTGAAATTCATGATTTTGGGTATGGGATGACCAAAGAGGACGAGAAACAACAATGAATGAGAATGGTGCCCACAAATCTTCCAGGAGAAGTCACCAAGATGAATTAATGTTATACTCGAGCCCTAAAAAGTCAAACTTGGCCATTGGGAAGTAGATGCGCATTAATGGAGTCTGGTGAAGAAAATGAGCCAATCTATGGATCACTGGGGAATTGGGACCAAAAAATCATCTTTACAAACATTTGAATTAAATGGTGCAGACCTCAAAAAATGAGCTCTTTGGAATGTCGAAGGGACAAGCATCAATGTCTCGCTGGAACTACACCTTCCCTCTGATGAGGAACTTTTCCTTCCATCAGAATGTAAAAGGGACCACAAAATAGGTCCCGCCAACATCCCATACTCTCCTCAATATATCTCCATCATAATATCAGAGAGACCACAAAATAGGTCCTACCGACATCACATTGTCCCTTTGATATATCTCCATTAGAATATTGGAGGGGCAAAAAAATAGGTCTCACCGACATCGCATTTTCCCCTCAGTATATCTCCACTAGAATATTAGATGGACCACAAAACAGGTCTTGTCAACATCACATTCTCCCCTCGATGAGGAACCTTTTAGAGATTGGGTCATTGGACATCACACTTACTGCATATTGGGAAGAAGGGAAAAATAAAGCACAAAGAAGAAAGAAGCGTCGAGTAGCAAGGAGGAGAGTTACCTCTTATCAAGGAAAGGTAAGATGTAACAGAGAAGTTTGAAGGCCGACCTCCAAAAATCCAACACTTAGTCAATTTTTGAAAGGGAAGCCATCATGGAGAGAAGAAAATGTTGGAGAGATCAAAGGAGTCCCTTCAATATAGTGATGAAATCTAAGGCAATGACCAAAAGCCAGAAAAGCAACTTTTAGACTTCAGAGAGAAACCTTACCTCTTACCTCTAAAAGTAAGAGGTAGGACACAAGGGCAAAGGGAAAAGGTCGAAGAAGAATAAAAATGTAAGGAAGAGGAAGGGAAGAGGGAAGAGGGAGGACTAAAAGCCAAATTCCAACAAAACAAGAGACTTATCCAAATCAAACCTTATCGAGCTTCAAGTGGTGAAGATAAGACCGAAAGCTTACCTTGAGGGATTGGTAGAAGGTAAAGGGTAAGGCTGAAAGCCGAAATCTTAAATACTTAGAAGAAAGAGGTGAAGGAAGGGAGATATGGAGAAAGAAAACAAGAAAGAAGGTAACTAACAACTTGAAACTCTGAAAAACTGGGACAACCAATTTTAGGAATTCAGGATGGCCCATGTAGGATCATTCAAATCGGTTATCAATGATGGGTCATCAAAGGGGGGGCATGAAATGACAACATTTTGGTGATTTTTGAGGGATGATTTCCTACTAATCATGGAGTCCATAAGCCTTATCAATCCATTGGGGGGTCATGAGGGTAAAACTTTAATAGTTGGGCCTTGTTAGAGCAAAATAGAACATGTGCACCTGCACTTGGAGAACATGGAAACTAGGGACATACATTCCCTTAAGGAGAATGTAGGGTGTGCAAAGCACTTCATGGAAATCAAAAGATTTACAATATATACATGAAAATTAAAAAATTATCAGAAATAAGGTTTGATATGGATTCCATTGATTGAGATTGGAAGAACCTCACTGTCCAACTTCGAAAGTTTGAATGCATTGGACTCCTTGCAGCTGGTGATGATGTATGTACCACTCCAAATGGCATAAAAATTAGAATGTCTTACAACCTTGGCTTTATTAGCATCCCATTTCAACACTATATCTCCCTCTTGGAACACTATATGAATTGATTTTTTATCAAAATTTCTTTTGACCTGTGCTTGATATGCTTTTATGACTTGCATAGACTTGTTCCTTGTCTCTTTCAGTTCTAAGAGCTTAGCCAATCTTACTGTCATAGCATCATTTTCTTCTAACTCGAGTTGATGTGCCAACTCAAGGGAAGGAAACTCCAATGATAATGGAAACCTTGCTTCCCTCCCATAAACTAGAATGAAAGGAGAGTTACCAATTGCTCTTTTGGGAGTAATTTGATTAGCCAAAACGGTTTTCCTCAACCTACTATTCCAAACTCTTTGGTTGTCTTCAATGGTCCCCTTGATAATCCTAATCGGATTTTTATTTTAAGACTCAACCAAGCCATTAACCTAGGGATAGTAATTAGATGAGTTCTTCAAGTAAATGTCATGCTTCATTTCCCAATCAAGGATCTAAGAACTAGTAAAATCATTGGAATTATAAAAAGTAATGGTGGAAGGAGTGTCAAATCTTGTAATAATTTCATCAAGGAATTCTAAAACTAATGCATCAGTGGAATCTTTCAAAGCAACTTCCTCTATCCACCTTGTAAAGTAGTATGTGGCTATCAAAATCCACTTATGGCCAACACTTAATGGTGTATTTATCATGCCAATAAAATCCAAACCCCACTATGTAAATGGCTAATCAACTTGGATGGGGTGAAGAGGGAGGGAAGCCAACCTTTGTATTCTAGAAAAGAAAGCAAATTTTTTGCAATTTCTCAGCCATTTGTGAGTGTCATTGAATAAGGTCAGCCAATAATAACCATCCCTCATAATCTTTGTGTAGTAGTCCTTACAAAAAAGTGGCCACCTAAAGAGCCATCATGGAATTCATTTAGCAATCTATTGACCTCATCTTCCTCTATCCATCCAAGCAGGACTCCATTGAAATCCTTTTTGAAGAGTATGCCATTCACTATAACATATGGAATGGACTGTAATCTAAAATGTCTTCTCTTGGTCCTATCCTGACCTGTAGGATATCTACCTTCCTACAAAAAGGTAGTCATGTCATGCACCCAGCTACCTTGTATGTTTGCATTTGGCATTTATTGTTATTCTAGCATAAGGACAACCTCTATAGGAGTCTCAAATGTTGAGACAAGTTGTTCACAAAACCCTTTTCCTCTTACTAGCTTGGTGATTATGATATCAATATCATACTCCATCACCTTGGTGATCCATCTAGCCCTTTTTTCATTGATTTCTTTGCTCAATAAGAACTCTTTAACACTGGAATGGGGTACCATCAGTTGTATCTCATTATTAGACAACATATGTCTAATTTTTTTCAATACTCTAAAAACAACAAGAGCTTGCTTTTCAATGTATCTATAGTTGACCTCATAATCTTTGAGTCCTTCACTAAAGAAAGCAATGGGTTGCTATAGATTTTCTTTGTTTAGCTACATTAGCACAACTGATATACTTGCTTCACCTCCAAAGGTGTATATAATGAAATCCTTGTCATAGTTGGGGTTGAAAAGGGTAGGAGCTTGAGAAATATATTGTTTGATAGCTTCCAATCTATCTCTACCTTCCTTGGTCCATTTGAAAACCATATTTTTCTTGAGCATAGAAGTAAGAGGCTTTACCAAAGTAGCAAGATTTGGGATGAACCTCCTCACAAAGTTAATTGTGCCCAAGAAACTATGTAATCCTTTCTTGTGGTTGGGAAGTGTGATGGCCAAGATAGAATTTACTCTTGCGGGCTCAATGACCAAGCCATCCTTTGAAACAATGTGCCCAAGAAGCTTGCCTTGATTAGTGGGAAAGACACATTTATTTGGATTTAGGGAATACCATATTCCCTACATTTCTGAAATACTTGCTCAAGGTGACTAAAATGGTATTTTGCATGCTTTGAATACACTATGATATCATCCAAATAGACCAAAACAAATTGTCTAAATAAACCTTGAAATGCAATATCCATGGATCTCTAAAAAGTGGCACATGCATTCGTTAGACCAAAAGAAATTTACAATAAGCATAGGTGCCCCACTTTGTAGTGAATGTTGTCTTATGTTGATCAAATTCTTGGACTAGAATCTTATTGTAGCTTGAGTAGTCATCCAAGAAAGAAAACCTTTTTGACAAACTAACTCTTTGTAAAATATGCTCCATGGAGGGGAGGGGATAATGATCCTTTAGGAATGCTCTATTTAGATATCTAAAATCTACACAGAGTCTTATTTCCCCATTCTTTTTCTTGACAGGGACAAGATTTACAACCCATGAAGAATGATTGATGGGAAAAATTATTCTAGCCTTATTCAATTTGGCCAACTCCTTTCTCATCAAAGGATCAATCCTAGGATTTATGGGAATTTTTTCTTTCCTTACGGGTTTGGCATCTAGATCTAATTCAATACTATGGTTGAAAAGGTTTGGGAAAAAACCCTTTAGATCTTCATAATTCCAAGCAAATACATCATTTTATCTATTGTAGATACTTATGAAAACTTCATGTTTAGTAGTAGAGAATACCTTTCCCAAGTTTAGAGACTTGCCCTTTGAAATTTCAATTAGCTTGAAGTCACCCCTCTCTATAGCTAAGTTCAATTTTTTTTTCTTTAACTGATCATCAGAGTTGAAAATTCCTTCAAGGATGATGAGACCATTTGGTATCTTGTTGCTACTCAACTGCACAATCTAACCACCATATTGATTTTGCAGCTTGGACTGATATATTTTAGAAAAAATTTCCTCTTCTTGCAGAAAATTCACTATTTGTTGGTCACTATCAAAGATTTTCGAATGATCTTGATTATCAAGAATAGTAGGCCTCACTACAAGTCTGATATGCTGCTCCTTTTTACTTGCACTATGTGTTGGTATGTCAAACTAAGCATCAACTATTGCAAGTCAATCAACAAGTTTATTTTGATTTCTCAAAATTGTTTGGATGTTAAAACCTTCAAAGTCCTCAATTAAATACCAAACCGTATGCTTGTAGGATTTGAGTAGATTGTTCTTGGTTGAGCTTTGAGTTTAGACTTGATGAACAACTAGTTCACTATCACCAAAAACCTATAACAATTTGATATTTCTTTTTTGTGCAATTTGGAGGCCTCAGATGAGTGCTTCATACTCAACCATGTTGTTAGTGCAACTAAATTGAAGCCTCAAAGAGAAGTAATATTTCTCCTTTCTTGGAGATAGTAACATTACACTAGCACCAACACCATTTCTATTTTTGGAACCATCAAAAAATGCCTGCCACAATCCCCCTACATCCTCTTGAGATTTTATGAGATTTGGGATAGGAGCATTCTCTTCATGAATGCAATAAGTTCCAAGATCTATCTCCTCTAATTCAACAGAAAAAAATGGTTCAAAATACAGAGAATTGCCCCATTCATCCAGCAAACAATCAGGTACTTCCTCTAAAGGATTTGTAGGCTCATGACTAGGGAATCCCTCATTTTGATCATGCAATGAAAGGTTCATGTTTATTGGACTAAGAGTGTAAGGTTCAATATGATCATTTGCTATAGGCACAGATTTGATGGTTTCCTTAGTTCCATATCTAGTTCTAAATAGCATGTGAGACCAATCATCCAATAAGTACCCACCTATCTTAGTAGTGAAATCCCTAGACAAGAAAATGGAAAAATGAGCAAGGAGGTCTATGACTGAAATTTCTTGCAACACATCACAGCCAAGACATGCATGCAAGGGGAACTTTAAATCCTTAACTACACCCATGGTATTGACATCAATTCCATCCAATTGTAAAACTTGTCTCATCACTGGTTCATACTTGATGCCAAGCATGTTAGCAATTCCCTTAGGCATGATTGAACTACTTTCCCAAAAATCTATCATACAATTATGCATTATAAGATTCCCAATAATTGAAGAAAGATAGAAGGGTGGTGGCTTACTGATTGTGTTTGGATTTCCTTCTTCTTTTTGGGGTTGCACTAGGCTAATTGATGGAGTAGTTTTCTCTTTTTCTTGTACATCATCCATTTTTCTATGTTCCTTTAAAGCTTGTTGTACCAAATCCCTTTATGATGGGATAGATAGAGTCTCCCACATAGTAACATTCATATTGGCTTTCTTCATTTTCTCTACTATGTTGAAAGGAATTTGATTGGTTTTAGAAGGAAGCTTTGTCGGAACAAGGTCAACGCTTTTTTCTTGTGCAATATTAGGCTACTCCACCACTTGTTTAGGCTTATTAACAGGATGATTTGATGGTGGAACCTCTGCCATTCTACCTATTGGTCTAGCATTTACAACATTTTGAGATGGTTGAAAAGATTATGGTTTCCCAACCATGGAAGATGCACCACCCTCCATTTCTCTTCTCTTGGATCTTGTATTATGTGCTATTGCATTGGTCTCTACTTGATTTACATCATAGAAGTCTTCTTGGCCCCAAATGAAAAATGAGGAGTCACCTTGTGCATGGTTTTGATTATTAGAAGTTGTTTGGTTCATGCCAATTTGTTATTTTGAAGTAGAGGTCTCATTTTGAGCTACCAAAATTTGTACAAACTCGCCGTTTTGACAAGCATTTTGATTGTGATCTTTTTCACAAGGGTAACACCAAAACTATTCTTGTGCTAGATTATTTTGCACCAAAACCAAAGAATTATCATTTCTGGTAGTAGGTGTATGCATGTTATTCATGGGTCTACTATGATTCCACTAATTTTTTCCTTGATAAGGTGGTCTATTTTGTTGATAACCCTGATTTTGAGGCTGATAGGGCCTATTGTTTTGAGCTTACTACCTCTTCATTGACACCAATTCATTGTTCATACTTCAAAGCAAGGTGCCCCAATCTTCTAGAAGTGTAGCAGTAGTAGAAGGTTGGTTTGCGGGAACCACTGGAGTAGTAACCACCAAGATAGGAACCAATGTGGGTTGTGGAGGAAGCTCTAGAAATAAAGGCAATGGTGGTCTAGGAGCTATCTTCCTAGCCTAAATTAAACAATTTTGTGCCCTTATAGTAATATTATATTCTCTAGGTAAAGTGTAACCACCCATTAAATGAATCATAATAGCTATGTCATTGTTAAGAGCCCTCAAGAAATACAAAAAAGCAAGCTTGAGTGAAGGCCTGACTGTGGTAGGAATTCTATCCCAAGTCCTTTGAAATTTGTAATTGAAGTCACTCATGAAATCATGAACTAACCTTTTGATTATTGTCAGCTATGCTACTAGGGATAGATGGTCACTTTTATCCTCAAAATGCTTGCATAATTTCTCCCCCAACTCATCCCAATTGTGTATGGATTTGGGTGGCAATCCTCTATAAAACTGTAGTGGTTTACCTTTCAATGAAGTGACAAGTAGTCTAATAGCCACATTGTCTTTTGTTACATCATGTACTGAGCATATATTGGCCACATCTATGATATGTTCTGTTGGAGTAGTAGATGTTTCACCAGTAAGATGGGGAATATTTTTGAGGGCATTGACTGTTATATCATCCTTTTGGGCTAAAATTAAGGGGATACCACTAGTAAAGGAGACAAAGGGCTGATTTATAGGAATAGCCATATGGAATAAATTTATGTTTGTATGGGTAGCAGGTGTCCTAGTTTGAAATAATCTACGCACAGGTGGTATAGATAGGGTTCTAGGAGAAGGACTTGTGCTTCTATTTCTTCTTATGGGTGACAAAGAGTATCTATTTCTTCTTCTAGAAGTTGAAAAAGAGAGCTGAATGTATTGGAAATTACCTCTAGAAGATGCTCTTGTTTGGATTCTTGGCATGAATGTGCAGGTCTGATCTTGAACCAATAGTTTTAGGTAGCAACAAAGTCACCAATTTGTATGTAGAATCTTCCCTTGACAACAAAGTCACCAGGTACTTGTTTGAGAGCCTCCTCAAGGCTAAAATTTTGAGAACAACACCACTCTCTCAACAAAATGAATATGAAATTTCTTTGAGTGTGTTCGAGTGGGCGTGCTATAAACTATTGTCACATAAAACTACACCTTGATGAACAAGAGTTTGGTGTTCTAATGACACAATGGGAAAAATCTCAAGGTTGTGGGACCTTGCACAAATGAGATTGAATCTTCGGAGAAGGCTAAATTCATCTTCTAGCTAAGTGAAAATGTGTTGGTCTAACCCAACACATGAAAACCTTATCACTACCCTAATCTAACAAATCATAGGGGAAAAGAGATAGAAGGAGAACATGAAATGAAAGGACAGTGATGCACCAAGATTAGAAATGTGTTTCTTCTTGCTTCTAAATAGCATAATACATCAACAAAATAGCTAAAACATACATTCAAACATGAAGGTAATAGATTTTACACAATCATGAAAGAAATAACAATCATAGTAAGTGAACTTTATTAATATAAAAGCTTAGAAGCAATCTTTACAATAACAGAATGTAAGAAAGCAGTTTCTACAATAGAAAAACCATAAAGAGGCCAGGGAAAGAACCCTTAAAATGAATACAAGTGTTGCTTTTATAGTTTAAGCATAACTTAGATGAATAATAACTAACCCTAACCAGCTAGGGTTACTAATCAGATTAGGAAAAAACCCAAGATCTATTCAAGAAAATCATACCCATAAATCCATGCCAAGAAGAGCCATGGATGCCATACTTGCTATGAAAAAATGTTCCAAGAAGGACCTAGAGAAGAACAAGCTTGCACACCATCCATCTCACAATAAATATTTGTAGAAAAAGCCATGGAGAGTCCACGTGAAATTCACGATTTTGGGTATGGGATGACTTGAAAGGAAAAGCAATAGTATTGAATGACCATGGTGCCCACAAATCTACTGGGAGAAGTCACCAAGATGCATTAATGTTGTACTTGAGCCCTAAAAAGTCAATCCTAGTCACTGGGAAGTAGATGTGGATTAATAGCATCTAGTGAAGAAAACAAACCAATCTATGGATCGTTGAGGAGTCGGGCTAAAAAATTCATCTTTAAAAACCTTCAAATTAAATGGTGCAGACCTCATAAAATGCGCTCGTCAAAATGTTGAAGGGACAAGAATCAAGGTCTCACTGAAACTGCAGCATCCCTCCAATGAGGAAACTTTTCCTTCCATCAGAGTGTCAAAGGGACCAAAAAATAGGTCCTACTGACATCACATTCTCCCCTTGATATATCTCCATCAGAATATTGGAGGGACCACAAAATAGGTCTCACTGACATCGCATCATCCCTTGGATATATCTCCATTAGAATATCGGAGAAACCATAAAATAGGTCCTGTCAACATCACATTCTCCCCTTGATATATCTTCATCAGATTATTAGAGGGACCAAAAAATAGGTCCCACCAACATCACATTCTCCCCTCAACAAGGAGCCTTTCAGAGATCGGACCATCAGACATTATAGTTATCGTGTATTGGGAAGAAGGGAAGAAGAAAGAAGTGTCGAGCGATGGGGAGGAGAGTTACCTCTTACCAAGGAAAGATAAGATGTAACAAAGAAGTTTGAAGGTTGACCTCTGAAAATATAACACTTAGTTGATTTTTGAAAGAGAAGCCATCAAGGAGAGAAGAAGATGTCAGGGAGACCGAAGAAGGAGTCCCTTCGATATAGTGAAGGAACCTAAGGTGATGAACGAAAGCTATAAAAGCAACTTTTGTAGTTCATATGGAAACCTTCTTACCTCTAAAAGTAAGAGGTAAGACACAAGGGTGAAAGCTGAAGGTTGAAGAATAAGAAAAATGTAAGGAAGAGGAAGGGAAGAGGTAAGAAGGAGGACTGAAAGCTGAAGTTTGACAAGACAAAAGACTTAGCCAAATCAAACCTTATCGAGCTTCAGGTGGTGGAGATAAGATCGAAGGCTTACCTTGAGGGATCAGTAGAAGGTAAAGGGTAAGGTCGAAAGCCGAAACTTGAAATAATTAGAATAAAGAGGTGAAGTAAGGGAGTGATGGAGAAATCAAACAAGGAAGAAGGTAAGTGATAGCTTGAAACTCCAAAAAACTGATACTTAGCCAATTTTAGGAATGCAAGATGGCCCATGTAGGATCACTCATATCGGTTATCAATGATGGGATATCAAAGGGGGGCATGAAATCAAAATTGATCCCTTATCCAAACCCACTCCATAAAATACCACCAATCCTAATCCCAAAATAGTATCAATACTAAAAGTGTTCCCTTAGGAAATACCCACACCAATACATGGAGTAGTTTTTTTGTTGCTAGTATAGTAGCAGTAACTTATATCACAAATGATGTATCAAAGATTGTGGATAACAGAAAGAATCTTGTCAATGTTACTAAAGGAGTAGGAATAAATTAAAATGTTGCATGTCAAAAGGTTTCTACATCTATAGTACCTGATCCTCAAGATTTACAACTACAAATGGAGGTAGATACTTTAAAAAGGGAATTAGAGAGAATGGAGAAACTTGCTACTAAGGAAGAGTTACAATTGAAGATAGATTTTCTAAAAATATCTTATGGGTCTAGAAGTTCTTAAATTCCTAATTCAAGTTCTCAAAACCCACTTGCTACTTCTACTTCAAATACATCAATAGTAGGTGCCCGAGCCTCATCTCATATAGGTCAGAGTATCCCATAATTTGGCCCACAAGTTTATTCGAATATTCTAACTCAAAAAACTATTGGTCAACAACAAGGTGCTATAGGAAAAATTCATGCAAGAAGACCCCTACACACGCATAGATATAGACAATTAGATTTTACTAGAATTCTTGGTTATCCAAATCCTTTTCCTAATGATATCAAGAATGTGCTTGTAATATTTTCAAGAAATAATGCTATATTAGGTGAAGACCACTTAAGAACATTTAAAAATATGATGGATACTTTGAAATTTAGGATGAAGATGTGATGATAAAATTATTCATTTAGTCTTTGATAGAAGATGCTAGAGATTGGTATAAAAGTCTTCCACAAGAAAGTGTTGGGTCTTGGGATGAATTTAAAAGGATATTAAGAGAACAATATAGTGATAAAATTGATCCCCAGTTTATAGTAAATAAATTTACTAGCATTTCAAAGGGAAAATATGAACAAGTCTCATATTTCAACACAAGGTTTGTTAAACTCATGAATAAAATTCTACAAGATATGAGATTGAGTGATCCAATGTGTCTTTTTTCTCTATTGTAATGCATTTGATTCCAATATGGGATAATTGTTGAGGGATAAGGATCCTTGAACCTTGAGAGATTCCTTTAAGATTTATTTACACATTGAGAGAAATTAAAGAGAATTAGGAAAAGTTGGTAGGAGAGATGATGTTAAATTATTAAAAAATACAAAAGGACATCAAGAAAAGGAATCTTCATTTGAAGAAAAGTTAGATAAAGTTATGAGTACTCTTAAGGGTTTAAGTTACAAGATGGATAGAAATGAAAAGGGGTTATCAAATGAGAAGTCTAACTTTCATAAGCATGAAAGAATTCCAAGAATGCATGATCAACACTACAACACAACATGGCATAATAGAAATTTAGTGAAAAATACTCAAAATAATCTGTTAAACAAGGAGACCACAGACCCTTTGAAAAATAATTTTGCTCATTTTGTCGATGATACTCCATCATGTGTAGCATGTAAACTACCTCATTCCCATCTGTGAATGGTAGATCTAGACCTGCACAAACATGAGCAAACAACACAATGTTAGTCAATTATACAAATCTAAACTAACATTCCCCATAAGATTCATTTGAAGCATGATGAACAAGAAATAAAATAAAGAAAACAAGTAAAAGCAATCTAAACCCTATTCAAATGCTCAAACCCTCAATCCCATGGGCGAATTGGTGCTATTTTGATGTGGAAAATAGCCCTTTCCCAATTCCTTACAAGCTTGAATGATGAACAATGGTGCTCCTTGATGAAATTTTCAATAACCTAGTTATGGTGATAAAATGCTATGAAAATTGGATGAAAATGGATGAAATTTTCTCAAAAACCTATAGATAATGACTTTTGCTTCAGGTTATGGATCAAAATGCCTAAGATTGTGGATCCAAAATTAGTAAAAGAGGCCTCCATTTATAGGAATGCAAAACATGGAGGATGTAGGACTAAAGATCAACCAATAGCAAGATGCCACTTGTCAACATGCTAGTGGAGAGGGATGGAGCACATTTTGATGAATGTGCAAATAAACGTAGTTAGGTGGAATTTGAAATTAGAGAAGTGACATGTTGGAGGGAGATGAAAGAAGAGTTAATGCCACTTGGTTCAAGAAAAAGGACATGTAAGAGGCCTTTAATGCCTTGTTGGATGGACAAGTCCTTTTGGGAGGGAGATTTCAAAATGAGGGAATATTCTAACTTGATGCCTTTTTTAAATGAAAATTGAGGATTTAATAAATCAATAAATTGATTTAGTTGCACAAGTTGCAAAATCTAGAGGATTTGATGGATTAGAGTTAGTGTCAATTAGGATTTAATTAACTTAGATGGAAATTAGCTGATTTGACACTTTGACTTAGATTTTTGGATTTAAATAAATCAAAATGAGAGGAATAATGATTTTAGACTTAATTAAATAAAGTTTGATTTATTTAATTAAAAGGGGATGATGTTAGATTTAAATCAAATAAAGGTTATTTTATTTAATTTAAAGGAGATGAAATATGATTTAATCAGATAAAGTGAATTCTTTAATTAAAAGAGGAATATTAGGATTAATCAAATAAAATGATTTATTTAATTAAGAGAAGATAATGATTTAATCAAATAAAGTGGATTTATTTAATTAAAAGATGAAATATGATGAATTTAATCAAATAAGAGATATTTAATTAAATGGTTAGTAAAGGAGATGATTTAGGAAAAAATGATGTTAGTAAATCAAGATCAGGTGCACGAGATCAATTAGTATAATTTACATGTCTACATTTTGCCCCTCTTTGAAGTAATGTACCTGCTGCATTGGTTCAAAAAATAACCTTGCTGAGATCAAAATTCATTTTTATTTTTATTTTTTTGAATGCCCACTATTGCCCCAATGGAAGAATTACGCTGGTACACTGCCCCCTCGAGATATTGGGTGAAAATTTTGATTTGAGGGTTGATCTCGTGACAAAGAGGTTCAAGATTAGTTCAGCTCGAATGTTTGATGTAGACAAATTTGATGATGTAGAAAGTTCATCAGCCATGGGTAGCCTCATGTATATTTTCATATATTACACACACTTGATACTTGGATAGAAATGTTAGTAAAGATAGAAGAATATGAAGAATAATATGGATAGAAGTAGAAGAATAAGATGGATGAACCCTTGAGTCCAAGATTATGTAGGATTCCAACAAGTCCATGAGTCATTAAGAATTTATTAGATATGATGATCAGTGATGATGATGTATTGCTTATCAAGAATTGGGATTTTAAAAGGGCTTACTTACTTTATGTTTGATAAAACACATGGGTATGATGCATCAAGGTATATAGAACCAGGATGGATTCATACCTAGTGAGATGGAATTTGACTTGACAAACAAATAGGAGTATTCTTGTTCACACCTAACATACAAAAACCTTACTAAGATGTACTTTAGATATCTCAAACATTTTGGACCAAAACATGCAAAGGAAAAACCTAACAGCGTAATAGTCAACAAGTTGTCCAAAACACCTTCCATCCATACCCAATAAAGCAAGTATTCACCAAGGTTATATTACAAGAATGTCCAACAAGCACAATAGATACAAAGATAATGATCAATGCCCCATTCCTTTCTCTCTAAATCATTTTGATAGACATCATCGAGAGGTCATTGGAATGAGCACAATAAGATAAAATCAAAAGAAAAGATCAAGTACACAAACAAGCCAATGTTCTTCATACCTCTAGCTAAAGGGATTTGTTTTGAGGATAAGAATCCAAAGTGTTTTGCCAATAGATAATTCCCATTGTAGGAAGGATGCATCCTAGGACATGTTAGTGGATGGTGGGAAGTTGATAGGTTGTTTGAAAGGCTATTGATATAAGGTCAATTGACATGTTTGCGAATGATCAAGAGTTTGATTTTGCATTTTAAAGTTTGTTGTTTTGATTTTGATTTTGTGTTTGAAGTTTGCTTTTGCTAATTGTTGTGGTTGTTTTCTATTTGTATTGCCAAAGGGTGAGTGTGACAATTTGTTTATTATGGATTTGATTATTGTGGGTGAAAGCGAAATGGGACAGATGGATTTTTTCAGATATTTGGATGTTTTTGATGTTTTGAAATGTTTTGAGACTGTTTTTGGGTTTTTTCGAGATGTTTTACAAATGTTTTTATTTTCAAAATTTTCAAATGTTTTTTGATATTTTTTGAGAATTATGAATGTTTTTGGATTTTGTGTTTTTTGAATGTTTTTGTGTTTTTGTGTCTCGGGGGCTGATCAAAGATTAGCCTTGCCTATGTTTAAGCTCAGAGGCAACGTAGTTCAGACACCATGTTTTTGACTCTTTTTTTTACTTTTAACCTATTTTGAGATTTTGATTTGTTTTGGATGTTTTTGGATTTTTGCATGATTTTGACAATTTGGATATGGATATGTGTGATGATATCAGTGCTCTGTTTTGGGATTTTGTTGAAAACCAAGCTAAGGTTGATTGATCGGATTGATGGATTGATGATGATAACATTGTTGAGGATACACAACAATGCAAGGATAGTGTTAAGCAACATGAGGATTAGGATGGATATCCCAAGATGATGAGGGATTGATTGGATTTGATTGATAGATTGTTGATGATAACATTGTTGAGGATACACAACAATGCAAAGATAGTGTTAAGAAACACAAGGATTGGGAAGGATATCTCAAGATGATGATGGATTCATTGGATTTGATTGATTAGGATTTTGAAGCTTGATTTGGGAACAAGATTGTTTTAAATGATTCGATGTGGCGTTGAAGCACACGTTAGATGTGACTAATATTGATTATTTGGATTGATGTTCGATGAAAGATGAAGCTTGATAAGGAACATCTTCTTGTCAAAATGTGCCATGGGCTAGTGATTTGGAATTTGGCTTATGAATTCTTGACCAATTTTATTTTATGTTTTCCAATGTTCAGATCACCAGATAAGTTGGAGGATATAGATCAAGATTTATTCCTGAAGCAAGATGTAAATATTTGCCCCCAGTGTTTAGCAATGTTTGGAATGCCATGGGTGGATGCTTGGATAGGTGTATGGATGGATGGATATAGATTATCTTGTGATAAGATAAGGTGTTTGAATAAAGAATGCTCATTGGATAATGCTTCATGGCTCAGATAATGCTGGGTAGGATAGGATTGATGAAAATGACTCATGTCAAAATGTTTACCATAAGCAAGTGTAAAGTGTGCACCAAACTTTGTCAAGATCAAGATAATGTAGAAGATGGATGTAGATGGATGAAAATGGATTGGCTAAATGGTTCATGGATGAATGGTTTTATTATGGATGAGATGGATGGAATGCTGGATTTTATTATGGATGAGATAAGATGCTTTCAACGGAACTAGCACACATAGATGCTCGATTCTACACATGATGCATGTTTTCTAGGTTTTCATCATGATACCTGTCCAAAGTGCCACCATAGTGGTTTTCACTAGAGGATTATTTTTTTCTTTACTATTTTCAATCCTTTTTTGGATTTTTTATATTTTTATATTTTTGTGGATTTTTCTGAAAGATTTTAAGCTCATGCTAAACCACCTGGTGGTGTCAATGTAGATGTTTTTGTCATGATGTGCCATTGATATCCTACTTGAAGAAGTTTCTTTGCTAAGATACGTGTACTTGAATGCAACTTTTGAGATTTCTGATCTGCTTTGTTGATATTAGAGTTAACTTTGTCTTTGTGCTCACATCGCGATAGAGTGCCTTCTAAATCCTTATGCTGAAGGGTGGATTCCAATACTATTGGATTTTAGTTTATTATACTGATTGTTTGTTCTTGATGACAAAACTAGCTTTGGTGACACATTTATATGATCTGGGTGGCACATGATGTTTATAGTTGGTTCACATGGTTCATGGCATGCACTTAATTTAAGATGTTTTCAATTTTTTATATGTTGGTACTGATGTTTGACATATGTTCATTATAGCAGGACATGCATTTTTTTTAGAGAATATGATGTTTGGTCTCTTGGTACATATTGATACTCTTGATGCATGGGGTTGCTGACAGTGTTTATCTTTCAGGGTGCTACAAGTCATGTTTTACATGATAACATGTGTTTTGATTAGGCATCTTAGACACCATGGACAGTGGCATACATACTCTAGCTGACATATACATTGGAAATTTCTTTTTGAGGTATACATTTTTTTATGTATTGGTACATTTTTACTTGAGTAGAAAGATCAAATGATATGTGTGACATATGTTTCTAACGCTTGGTGTCATAAAGCATGCAAAATACAAGGCTTCGGGCAACTTGTTTTGAAATATTGTTTGATCATTTTTTTTAAATATATATGTGACATTGTTTAAGTCACTTTGTGGCTCGAGTGCTAAAACAGTCACATTGTATTCATGTGACATTGACATTATAAAAGTATTTGATTTGGGAATAATGTTTACAAGGTAATAATGTTCGGGCATAATGAGTATCGGGCATACTAAGCATGTGATATAGGAATTGTTTGAATATCAATGGAATAGAATTTTTAAAAGTCCCAACAACGATGATATTAAGGTTCAATGACTTTGAGGTTTTAGGTATTATTGATAAAGATGTCAACTACTATTATTTGTAATGTGGTGATTTGGCACTGACAACTATCATAGTATCCTTTTGGAATTAATAATTAGCATTTTTATGGTGTCGATTTTTCTTGGAAAGTATTTGTTAGTGGACTTAAAGGTATTATAGTGATTGTTTAAATCATGTGAAGTATGATGTTGTTTGAAAGAAAAGACTAGGGAAAAATGATTTTGCATTTCATTGTGTAAATTTCTGGAACCCTAGCCACCACCATGAGGATATTTTGTTCTCAACTAGAATCTATTCTTCTTTGGCCGACACTAGAGGAGTTAATTGAGTTCATTGCAAGCATGGATATCAAGTTATGAGCTAGCAAGATTTTGGTAGTTGACAAGGAAGTGACAATGGCTCCTTCAGCTAGGAAGTTGTGGTTGGCTTCAATCATCTTTGTCTAGTATTTGTTTGATTTCTTCATTGCATAATCAAGTATTACTTCAGTTGTTTGAAGAAATTGAGAAAAGACAATTAATGTTTCTTAAGGATCGAAACATAACTGAATTTTTTTTTTTAATTTCTGTTAAATGATCTGTATTTGAGATTAAGAAGAGTTTACTAGGGTAATGAAGTGATTTCGTTATTGTTTTAATCTCTGATTAAGAGTTTGTTTAAAAATAAGGAAAGGAAAAGAAGACCTACGGGCTGTAACTGAAATGTTTATCTTTAAAGGGTTTGATTAAAATATTGTTCTAGGGTTGCTCTTTTGAAACCCTAACTCGAGATGGTTCTTATAGTTACAAAATCTGTATGCAGAAATTTTGTATCTATTTAAGAGGGCCTTTTTGTATTTCTCATGGACTGGGAAGAGAAGAAAAAAGAGATTTCATGAGTACTCCTTAAGTTATACAAAAAATTGTTCTATATTGAAAATTTGTTTATTATTTGAGAAGATGTTGACACACAACATTCTTCAATGTCCTTAATGAGGATATTCATAGTCTTCTATTGACATTCTAGGACTGCAAGTTGCACTTCTAGGGTATTGATAGAACACTATCATTATTATTATGCATTGTAATGGAGTTGGTTCTCTAAATTAGTGAGGGGTTGGTGCTCCTAGAGTTGGTGCTCTAAATTAGTGTGGGGTTGGTGCTCCTTGGAGTGGGTGCTCCTGAACTTTGTAGAGTGGGTGCTCTATTTGAATAAAGTGACATAATTTTCAAGTGGTTTTTATTTCCCAAGAGGGTTTTCCACTCAGTACATATAATGTGTTATGTGGTGAGTCTTTGTGTGATTTTCTTTCATGTCTATATCTTATTTTCATAAGTTATCAGCTACACTAATGCCTATTATCAGTTCTTATTTCATCAATGTTAATGTAGTCTACTGTTACAAGTATTTTGTTGCAAACTAGTTTAACAACTCATGTTTTGCATGTTATGGTGAAAAACATTTAGTCTATCACTTCACATGTTCTTTCATAGTTTCATAGTTCAAGGTTGGTATGTTTCAATCTGTCATAATGTACCAAAGCTTCTTGTTGTCTCAATACTTATTGTGTGTTGGTATTAAAGAGATTCAATGATGTTGGTCATCATGTACACTTAACTTAGTTCATTTAGATCTTTTTTTTCATCTTGCTCTGATTGTTAAACCATGTCAATCACATATTTTGTAGTTGCAAGATATTTCATACAAGTTATATTGACATGAGTTGTCTAAATGAACTGAGTTAATCCTTGTTTATCTCTTTTCATGAATGCTCTCAAAGTGATTATTACCCTGTTATCAATAGAAAGGATATCTAAACCAAAGAGTCTTTGTCAAAGCTTAAAAGGTTTAAAATTTTAGGTTTGTCTATCAGATGCTGATTCACACCCCCCCCTCTCAGTGTCTGTCCATACTCCAAGAAATACATGGTCAATGTAAGAATTGGATATCATGCGTGGAGGCATGGATAGGGTGTGTTTAGGAATAGAAGATGGATTGGTTGATAGTTTGGAACCTTTGACTCTCCAAACTTGGGAAGATGAGCAATGATGGGTGGATACAAAAGTGTGCATGGAATTAGGATGAACTACTCGATATACTTTATATGTTGCTTGAGAAGCCTACTTTTTCTTTTGTGGACATCTTTGATGGATACTTTTCCCTTTTTTTTTCCCCATAGTTTTTTTGACTAATGGAGTTCGATAGGGATAATCTTTCTTTGTATTTTTTGGTATCCATGTGTATTTGATTTGTCCATTATACTTCTTAGCTTCTTTTCCTTTGATAACATTCTTTGTGCTTTGATTTAAATCTTTCTTTTGATGTTGGTCCCCATTCATAGATGGATTGATGGGGGATGAAGATTCATGATGTGGCTAGTTGTAGTATTGGCATTGGTTTCATCATAAGGATTCTTTGTGCTCCCTATGTTGACATTTTCTTGAGATGAAGTTGCCCCTAGTATTGTGGAAGTAGTACCTTCTTGCTTTGATTCTGCCTGTTTCAAGATGTCTTGTTTAGCAAGCATTCTCTGACAAATGACTACTATAGATGATGTTATTTCAATTTGCTACTCTGCTGACTCTAGAATATCCTGTTTTGGCTTACCTATTTCCTTGAGTGGATAATGTTGGATATCTTTGTACATGATGTCCCCAATCTGAATGTGGGATATATCTAATCCCAATGTTCATGAATCAGTTTGACTGTAGGAATCAATAACCTACTCTTTTTGTGTAATAATGTTAGGAGTAAAGGAATCCAGTTCTAAATGAAGATCATCTACATGTCCATCCAAAGAAAGCATCTCATGGGTAGATGGAGGAGTATGTGCTATATGGATATGATCATCATTTGTGACATATTGTATAGATATGAGAGTGTCCATTAGATCATTGTAGTTGTGATAGGTCGAATTAGATGGTTAGAAAGCAAGCAACAACTAAAAGAGTGCAAATAAACAACTTAAAACAACCTACACTTCAAGATTAGCCTAAGTTGGAAACAATGCAAGACAAAGCAACGAAATGGAACTTTATACCTTGCGTTGAGTCGATCCTTTGGTTGGCCCTTCGATCTTTGACGTGTATGCTCCTTGGATGGCAAGATGCAAGCTAGATGAGGATGTGAAGATGGATGCAAGTGGATGAAAATGTGAAAATGGCTAAGTAGAGGTTGAGAAACAAAACTGCAAGAGTTTGGCTAGCACAAATGATCTCCCAAAATGAGAGAAAAGAGGGTATTTATAGGATTTTTGGAAAATCCTAGGGAAATGGACGGTTGAGATTGATCCAACAAATATCAAGATGTAGGGCTAAGGTGAGTTGAGAACTCACAAGCCCTCACATCTTGACATGTGGCATGTGAGATAGCCCTAAAAGGTGAAGTGGACATGAGGGGAAGGAAAAGGACATGACATGGAGGGGTACAAAGTACCTTGGGATTGGACAAGATCTCCTCATAAAGGAGGTCCTTGTCCCCATGTGGGAGAGAGGACAAGTGGGGAATTAAAAATTCCTCAAATATTCTCATGGGGAAGAGGGAAGAATTTAAAATTCCTTAAATGCATTGGGGATTAAAAGGTGAATTAAAAATTCACATGGGGAAGGGAGATGCCTTGTCCAAAAGGAGAAAGCCTTTAATAAGGTTGACCAAGGACACATGTCATAAAGGACATGGGGAAGAGAAAAGGAATTTAATATTCCTTGGAAGGATAAAAGGAATTAAAAATTCCTTAAGAGGTTGATTAGGCTAGTTAGTGAGGGATTAGAGGATGGTTAGGTGGCTAAGAGAGATTAGAGGCCAATTTGCAAAAGTTGGAGGATGTGACACATCCTAATCAAGGATTAGGCATGTGCACATCCTAATGATGAGATTAGAAGGAGGATTAAGATAAGATAAAAATGATGGAGGATGTGACATAAAGAAAATTAAATAAATGACATATTTATTTAATTCAATTGATGGAAGGAGGATTAAAGAGATAAGGTATTATTGATTAAATACCTTAGGTATTTGACATAATTAAAGATATTAATTAAATAATAGTAGTATTACTTAATTAACGAAAATAAGATGAAAGGGGATGAATTTGGATAAATTAAGTGTCCAAATTTAGACATCTACAGTAGTATCTTGGAGATACAAATTCTTGATCTTGATTAATTTTGGAAATGCTTTTGACATGCTTTGGATCAAGTTCTTGACATGGGTCAATTTCAAATGATGGATTGCTTATAAAGGGTTCTTGGATATCTTCATTAGGCATGGGAAGTGGCTCAATATCCTCTTGATCTTTGAGTGGGCTTGGATCAAATGTTGAGTTGAGGATTTCTTCAATATCTGTAACCATAAGGTCGAAGGATGTCAATATGTCTTGGAAAGGACCATTGCTAGACTTTGGTGAAAGATGTTGATCATGCTTTGTAATGAATTCTTGATATATGTCCTTGAACTCATTGGATGATGTAGAGGTATTGTCAAAATGGTCATTGGTGGAAGGATCATGGATTATAGGATCAAATAATGTTAACACTCCTTGAAATAAATCATTGTTGGATATTGTTGAGGGGTTTTTATCATGATCAAAAAGTGACTATTGATGTATGTTGAGTTGATCTTTGGATAAGGTAGAGACATCTTTAAGGGGATCATTGATGGATAGATCTTGATCATTTTTTTCAACAATTATAATGGGGATATTTTCAATGCTATCACTAGTGGTTGAATCTTCATCATTGTCCTTAATAGTTATTATTTTTTTATCAATAAGGTCTTGGATGAGATTTTTTAGTCAAATACAATTTGATGTTGTGTGTCCCTTTATTTTGTAAAAATCACAAAGGTGCTTCTTGTTATACCTTGGTGGTTTAACTTGAGGCTCTTGATAATTTTCATAAACAAGGATTTTGATAAGATTTTCTTGTACCAACTGTTGCATGACCTATTCGATTGGTTCCCCAAGTGGTGTGTATTTTCGTTTGTTACATTGTGATATTTTTACTTTAAATTGACCTTGTGGTGATTGATTTTGGAGATGTGGTGATTGATCTTTGAGATTTGGTGATTGATCTTCGAGATGTGGAGGTTGGGTTTATTGTTGATGTTATTGATCTTGATATCCAACATATTGGCATTGGAGATATTGTTCTTGATGTGGTTGTGGACACAACTCAATGCTTTGATGACATGGTTTAACCAATGGAAAAGTGTATTGATTTTGGGGTGGAGATGTCTCTTGGCGTAATGAATCAACTATTTTGGTAAGTGTACCAATTTGGTATCACAAAATTTGATCTTGATTTTGATCTTGACACCCTTGATATAGCTAATTTGGTTTTTGTTCAAGAAGATTTGGAATGCATACTTGTGGTGTTTGCATGGGATCATGGACAAATTGATTTTGGAAAATGTTTTGATTTGGGATTATGTTTAGATTTGGCATTATAGATTGAAATTGAACATTGTTGTGGTTGGGAATCACATTTCCTTGATTTAGGTAACTTTTATTTTTCATGGTGTTACCTTGACTTGGATCAATACATGGATTTGTTAACATATTGTTTGGAATTTGAACACCATTTGTATGATTCGAAAACATATCTACCCAAAATTTTACCAAGTGTGGATTTGAAATGTTCATGTTTAGTAAACTTGTACTTGGCATATTCACATTTGGCATGCATGGATTTGGTGGGATAATGTTGTTCTATTGAAGACTCATGCATTGATTTTTTGGTTGATAGATTTGTAGGTTTGGACTTTGATTCAAATCTACAATAGGGAAAGGTGTTCCAAAATTTAGATTGGGCATACTCACATTTGTTTTACCATTGAGGTTTGTAGGAGATAATGATCCCATGTATGGATTGTATAAATGTGAGTTTTTATAATCAATTGGCATTGTAAGGCTTTGATAGTTTGGTTGACTTAGATCACTCATGATCTAGGAACAATTTTATATTCCATGTTCTTCTTGTGTTTTGAAATTTTTGACCTCTAAGGGATTTAGGACCAATGATGAGATGAAGGATGAAAGTTGTGAGTGATAGGGATGATTGAACTCTTAAGGAACTTTGGATTAATACTAGACTTTAGGACTTTTGAATTTTTTTATTTATTTTGGATTTGATTTGGATTTTGATTTTGGATTTTAGATTTGATTTGGATTTGATAATGAACTCATAAACTCCAAGAGGTTGTATGTTGTCTTGGAATAAATTTGTCCACAAGGTAATAATTTAACTAAGTGTATGAAGAAGGATTCATCTACACACACCTAGTCAAACAAGATGATTTTGATTTTATTTAGAGGATTTTTCCAAAAGTCTAGTATGAAGGATTTTTCCAAGATTCTAGGAGTTTTTTGTGAAATGGGATTTGATTGATGTTTGAGATGGATGAAATGATTGGTTGTTTTGATCCTAAATGAGCCTAAGAGGGACTTGTTTACAAGGCCAAGGTTTTGAAGAACATGCTTTTCCCTAAGAGTAATTCAAACCAAAAGATCAATGTTTGCTCAAAAGACCATAAGACAAAAGATAAACAATCACATGTGTGGGGTTCAATTGATTTCATATTGATTAATGATTTTTTTTTACCAAAAACACTTTCTTGCTTAGATTTTTAAACTAAATGTCTAATATCCTAATTTATTTTCATCCCACAAAGTCCATTATGTGGAAAACAAGGAAATCAAGGAAATAGTATCCTAATGTTGACTTTAGTGAGAGTAAATTGAGATGTAAATCCAAATACTTAGAAGCCTCTAAGGATAAAATCCCTAGGGAAAGCAATAGCACTTGGATTTTTTCAAAGGTATTTGCTCCTCCTAAAGGGTTTGAAATTTGATGATCATGTTGAATGTTTGTTTTCCAATGTTTTAGATCCAAGCAAAGTGTGTAACTGACTCAAAGATTGCACAATCTCTAGGATAGAATGAGACAATATTTTTTGAATTCCCACTTGGATAAATCCAGTTGCACTTATTCTTAGTAGATGATTAGAAGCTTGACCACACAGGCTCCCCCTTATAGTGCACTTGCTTCTTGAGTCAGCCAAGCTTTAGTACCCATGAAACTCCCATGGCATACTTCTCATCTCTACTAAAGAACTGCAAGAATATGGGGTGGCTTCAGAATGACTGTTCTTGTACCAACAAATAGTTAAGGATTTGGGCTTCTAAACAAATGGTTCTTAGTCAGGGTAATCGGGAACATGGCACCTTGTGAGCATCCAACAATCCACTAAAGGATTTAATCAATCCTACTAGGGGCTCTTATACTTTTTAAGGTAGTACCCCATTCTGAAAGACACTATACATCTAAGGCCTACATACCATTGGACTTGACAGTTTAGTATTATCCTTTTATATACTAGCGGGAGTGAAAAACTAGTTGGATTCACCTTCGAATTGGTCTTAGGTAGGCCCCTCTAAGGGAAAAAAAAAGTGAGCAAGCACATCCGTAGTTTGATCAATCTTTGTTTGCGTGAACAAAGAGAGAACACATGCGATATACTCAACTCACACTAGCAAGCTTTGTTCAATTTTAAGAATCCAAATTGAAGTGTGGAGGCAATTTTTTATACAACTTAATATCACCAAAATACTTTTGATTCTCAAGATCATCGTGAAGTGTGAGAGAAGTGCATATGCCTTTTAAATGATATTAGTTTGTAAAAAAGATTACAAAGCACAAAAAGAACATGCTCATTTTAACTTCAAAAGCAATAATGGATTCTTTTTAAGCACCAAGATGAAGTGTGAAGTTTTCTTGTTCAATTTTTAGCTCCAAAACCAACTCTAGTAAGTTCCTAAAGTTATTTTTAACCCTTTGATTGTTCTTTTTTTAAACCCAAATGAAATGTATTTAAGTTGTAAAGCTGAAAGATAACAATGTTCCAAAAGATTGGGTTATAGGTGTCCCCAAAGTGTTAAGAAACACTTGTTACAATCATGAAATAGTGTCATAAAAAACCTTCCCTTTGTTTCCTCTTTCTCTTCTTGATTTCCTAACCTACAAAAGTGCTCAAAATATTAGATGAGATCAAGAAACAAGAAGATATAAGGGTTAGATGATTGATTAAGCATAAAAACCCTTAAATTTAGACCACATTATGATGTGTTTTGAATTTAGATATAAAATTGAAAATTTTAACTATACAAAAATTGAGAAACACTTACATCATTGCATAGCTTATGAAATTCTACCCCATTTAAAAAAAAGATTCAAAAAATACCTTCGTATGACCAAGATATGGTAATTTTAAGATTGACTATAAAAGCACTAAAACAGTGACCAAATGCACTAAAACAGTGACCAAATGTGCTAGAATTGTGACTAGATGCACTAAAACAGCGGCCATATGTGCTAAAATAGTGACCAGATGCACTAAAACTCAGACTAGATGCACTAAAACAGTAGGTGAATGCACTGGAAGATGTCGCAGATGCGCTATAATAGAGCCTGGATGTGCCAAAATTCACCACCTATTCATTGAAAGAAGCCACAAGTGCACTACATCAAGATTAACAAATAGATCTATTGAAAAAAAATGAAATTGACCAAAAAGATGTGTTAAATTTAAGATTCTTGCCCTCCTTCTAGCGCCAAAATGTGAATGGTAGATCTAGACTTGCACAAATATGCGCAAACAACACAATCTTAATCAATTATACAAATCTAAACTAGCATTCCCCATAAGATTCATTTGAAGCATGATGAATAAGAAATAAAATAAAGAAAACAAGTAAAAGCAATATGAATCCTATTCAAATTTTCAAACCCTCAATCCCATGAGGGAATTGGTGCTATTTTGATGTGGAAAATAGCCCTTTCCCAATTCCTTGCAAGCTTGAATGATGAACAATGGTGCTCCTTGATGAAATTTGCAATAAAATATCTATGGTGATAAAATTCTATGAAACTTGGATGAAAATGGATGAACTTTTCTCAAAAACCTATAGATAATGACTTTTGCTTCAAGTTGTGGATCAAAATTCCTAAGATTGTGGATCCCAAATTAGTAAAAGAGGCATCCATTTATAGTGATGAAGGATGGAGGAATGAAAAAAATGGAGGAAGTGAGACTAAAGATCAACCAATAGCAAGATGCCACTTGTCAACATGCTAGTGGAGAGGGATGGAGCACATTTTGATGAATGTGCAAATAAATTCAATTAGGTGGAATTTGAAATTAGAGAAGTGACATGTTGGAGGGAGATGAAAGAAGAGTTAATGCCACTTGGCTCAAGAAAAAGGACATGTAAGAGGCTTTTAATGCCTTGTTGGATGGACAAGTCCTTTTGGGAGGGATATTTCAAAATGAGGGAATATTCCAACTTGATGCCTTTTTTGAATGAAAATTGAGGATTTAATAAATCAATAAATTGATTTAATTGCACACAAGTTACAAAATCTAGAGGATTTGATGGATTAGAGTTAGTGTTAATCAGGATTTAACTAACTTAGATGGAAATTAGTTGATTTGACACTTTGAATTAGATTTTTGGATTTAAATAAATCAAAATGGGAGGAATAATGATTTTAGACTTAATTAAATAAAGTTTTATTTATTTAATTAAAAGGGGATGATGTTAGATTTAAATCAAATAAAGGTTAGTTTATTTAATTTAAAGGAGATGAAATATGATTTAAGGAGATAAAGTGATTTATTTAATTAAAAGAGGAATATTAGGATTAATCAAATAAAATGATTTATTTAATTAAGAGAAGATAATGATTTAATCAAATAAAGTGGATTTATTTAATTAAAAGATGAAATATGATGAATTTAATCAAATAAGGGATATTTAATTAAATGGTTAGTAAAGGAGAAGATTTAGGCAGAACTGATGTTGGTAAATCAAGATCAGGTGCATGATATCAATCAGTATAATTTACATGTCTACATCCTCATAAATGTGTAGTAGCATAGTCCTTAAAAGAAGATCAAGAGACATGTGATGAGTGTGACATGCCACATGAACAAGATGGTGAGATTAACATGCTAAAAAATAAGTTGAATTTTATTGATGAAGAATGCTTCTTTGATTAAGAATCACATGAAGTAGATGTAAGTGATCAAAGGTATAGATTTGGTGTATACCATCAAGAAGTCTTCTTTGAAGATGAAGAAGAAGATCAGAATGTGAACAATCTTGAGAGAATCCATTATGATGTTATCTTGAGAAGACCATCAATAGAAGAGATCAAAGAGTTGACAATTGCTACAGTTGTCCAGTTTAAAAGCAATTATAATTTGAGGAAAAAAGTGGTCAACGATGACCAAGGTAAAGTTGGTAACATTTTTGTTAAATCACAAAGTAAGGATAAATGATATTTTCGAGCACCTAAAAATATTGATGAACCCAAAGCAAAAGAAATAATGGTGTTAGGGAAAAAGTATAGAGATGTGGATATTAAAGAGCAGGTGGTGTCTCCACTCATAAAATAAAAGTATCAAAAAATAAAGGCCAGTCAAGAAAAGAAGAGTGTTGATGTTAGTAATTGTTGATGATGATGTTAGTCACACACCAATAGTGCAGATAAATCCTCACATACACACAATGGGAAACCTATCTTTACTTGAAAGATTGCACCAAGAAAACCTAAATATTAGGCTAACTCAGGTTAATCCCAAGGCTCATTTATGTCAGGTCTTGACTGTACTAGGTTTGCATCAAGGTTCATTGTGATAATGTTGTTAATCATGAGGAGTAAATGGTTTTTTCAAGTTTCAAAGGAATCAAAAGGATAAAAAAAATATAATCTCGGTCTGGTCATTTAACAACTTCATGAAATTGAAAAATTTGCAATAACATTTCATGAACTTCATATCACTTGCATTTATCCAAGTAGATTTAGCTTTAATAATTCAATAACATCATGGAATCAAAATATTTACAATAAAACTCCATGCATTCATCTCTTTTTTGAAACATTTTCTAAAATTTAAACATCTATTCTAACATAAAGAATAATAAATTACTAAAAAAGTAAAATCTCTCCTAGGTATTATCCATGCATGCCTCAAGAAATAACCAAACCAGAGAAAACCATTCCATATGTCACCAAATTGCTTCACAACTAGGCACAAAATGATGTGAGACTTTAAAGAGAGGGGGGATTATTTGCCACCAAATAGTGCTAGTATCCACTCTTAAATAGTGCAACACATAGTCTTGTCCAATAGGAACAAACAATCAGCTACATAAGATTTCATATCAGGAAATAGCTTTCAAATTGGCTTTGATATTAATTAACTTCTAATGAAAAATATGATTTTAATTTGGAATAAAACAAAAAATAGAAAAAGGAACAAAATTTGAAAAAGTTTTGGTTCCCCGATATCCACAAATTCTAAACTTAACATAAAATGAAACATCTCCTAGCATTTTATAGAAACAAGACACTCAATAAATTAAATAGATACATGAGAGACAATCCAAGGGACAATTCACAACAAGGCATGTGGAATATGATGACTAGCAGGAGAATTGCTGAAGAAGTCAACGAACATCAACCTTCTTCAACACTTTAAAATATTTCAGGACCTTTATCTTTAACATGATCAGGAAACCAACCTGGATCAAAAAATTACGCCAAATGAAATGTAGGAACTTCCTCTCCTAGATATTTAGAGTGATCAGGTGGAAATAGTTACCTAAATCCATCAATAATTTGGTACCCACATTCAGTTTCAGACTCGAACATAATACACCTAGAAGTGAATCACCCTGAAACTAAGCACACTCCTTCACTGCATGTGTAATACAAATATTCTCAGTCTCCCAATATTTGGTGCTTCTTTGTGATGAACTTTGTTCTCACATGAGATTTTAGAATGTACTACCAAACTTGGTAGCACCATCAAATCTGCTTGCAACCCAAGTTTTCTTGACTGTCTATACCTGAACACTGCATCACAATGTGTTCCTCCTGCAAGTACTAATTCCACATATCAAGCCACTTTAAAAAAATATTCATTAAACTCATGAAAATAAAACCATCATTTTAAAATAAATCATAAATAACACACTTTTAAAATGTATTCTCATGTAATTATCTTTTAGGTGGGTTACTAGACATTTCAAACTCCCAAACCAACTTAGACAATTAACTTTAAAACTCAACATTGTTACCCAATACCCAATACCTGACAACTTCAACCTTTACTAGAAAAAAATTTCTCTGACCCCAGTTTCTACCAAAACCTTCACATTCCTTGACCTTCACTTCTAGACTGGAACACTTTTTGAACCTTGCATTAACATTTCAACCAATCTAGCCTTTCAGTACTCGGTATATTTGAATCATGAATTACTCGAAAAGACTTCAATTCAACATTGACTTCTGGTGATCCCTTTTACCAATCATCACCTGCCACAAGTATTATTTTTTCACTTGGTTCCCCAAGCCTTACAGTTTTCGGGAATGTTGTGAGACCACACAACAACTTGCAACCAATAAAACCAAATTTAAAAGAAATCTAGGATCAAATCTCCAGCTATAAATTATAACTTATACATATTATCCCACAATAACTCCTTGCCTTTACTTGAATTCTAGCATAAAAATTATAAAATTTCTTCAAAAAGTATCAGTGTGTGCTTTGATTAATTCTAGTCTCTGGAACTTGGTGAAAAAACTAGCTCATTGACATTGAACTACACAATTTAGTAATCCTCCAAAGCCAACCTTGGATGGAGCCTTGCTACTAGTCAAACATACATAGCCCTGACAAGGTTATCTCTGTAATTCCCCCAAACATAGCTCTATTTTCAGTTAGGCATCTATAGCCCCAATAGAGATATTTGGATAGCCTAAAGAGCTAAATTTTCTCTTTTGATAACATTTTTTCTTTTGATATTTCTTTATAAGCTCATTTTCTTCAACTTGCAGGAAATGAAGCCCACTATTAGGCTGGGAATTACAATGGTAGTGAAGGTTACCTTTTGTTTTTTCATTTAATGCAAATCCTTCATCATTTCATCAATTCCCAAAAACTCATTTAATTATTCCCTATAGGTGCAACTTTCTAGCTAAATTTTATCATCCTTATGCCAAATTCCAGCTAACTATAATTCACTATCTATCCAAACAATATGCATAAGTTAAAATTTAGCAACCAGTAATCCAATCACCAAATTAATCCTAAATTTAGAAATACCAATTACCACCCTTCCATTTTAATTTTATTTCAACTGCTAAAATAAACTTGGCTAGCAATTCTGATTTGATGGTGTTGCACTAACATTAATGCATTAAACTTGTCATGATTACACTTAATTCCAACCATCATACTCTACATTTAATTCGCACGCCTTAACAGGCACGCATCACTTCCTTCAATTTTTTCACATGCTAATGTGTGCCACCTCACCTACTTAATTTCCTTTTCTGCAATGCACACATGGACATCTTTATGATTGATATGGATTGATTAAATACACTGAAATGACCACCATTAAATTTTGAAATCTTCAATTTTCTTGATTTGTGATCTTCGTATTGGAAAACTTTGAAGCAATGGCCACCAATTTTGTGAAAAATTTATTTGATTTAACATTTAATTTTGGAGAAAAATGTCATGTTTCCACCTCAACTTGCATTTCCCAAGATTTCTATCTAGGGAACTATGTACCATAGATTTCTTATGGCTTTCTATAAATTCCACACTTCTTCGAATTCTTCACTTTGTTTTTTCTTTTCAACTTTTCTCTCTTTTTCTTATGCTTTCTTGCTTTTAGATCATGGATATTCCCATCTTCCCAACTTGCATTCACCACCAGAATGGATTCCTTGGTTGAATTACAACCCAAAGACTTAGAAAGGTTTTCTTTCCTAGGACTCCGGACACCAAATCAAACTTGCGCCTAGTCCTTAGGGAAACTTATGTGGATTCCAAAGCATACTACCAACTAAACTTGGATTTGGATTCATGGTTTGTAGCCTCACTGTTGGAGCTCAACCTCTCTATTGTTGAAGTTTGTGAAGCTAAAAACATGATAGTGCAGATTGAATTTATGGGGAACTTAGACTATGTCCTTTCTATTGAATACTCGGTCATTGGAATTCCCTCTGCTGATGATATTCTATTGTTTCTAGAATGAGGGGAATTAGTTCCCATTCAGACCTTCATAACTGATTTGCACACCCTTGACCTTGATACTCATAGGGACAATTCTTACTTGGGGTATAATACCCTCATGGATGAAGTGTCCCAAATTGATTGACTAGCCACCCACTGCTCTAAGCTCAACTCTTTTTTTCCCTTTTTTCTCCTTTTATGATGATTTTTTTTTGTATTTATATGTACATATGAAAGATAATAATTTTTTTTGGTTTTCCATACATCAAGTGTGTATTTACTTTCCTTGATTTTATCTTTTCAAGTTTATAGTGCAATGCTTTAAGAAAATTTCAATTCACTCTCATGTGTTTTAAATTAAGTAAAATTCATTAATGCTAGGAACAAACCAAAAAGAAAAAATAAAACCTATGAAAGAAAATTACCCTAACTAACTAAAATATACCCTAATTAGGTGTTTAACCCTAAATAATAAATCTACCTTAATTTCTACTATCATCTTCATGGTTTTTTTTTTATGAATTACAACAAGCTTTTCTTTAAATTCACTTGAATACATTTCAAATATCCTACTATAACAATGAATTATCTTAAATTTTATATGTTTAACAAATGTAAATTCAGATGTGTACTTACTAATAAATTGGCTCACATGTATGAAAATGACATCATTAAAGGTTGATTGCACACACCTTTGCTAGTTTCTCCATACTCTACCTTCTTCTAGCTTTGGTTCATAGATCTCTCTTTCACTTTGTTTTGCTCCATGAATGACTGCATTCATTTCTTGATTCAATTTTTCTCCAAGGTCCTTTTTATTCTTGTCCCTGTGTGTCATCTCAATATCACTATCTATTTCATTAGACCAAGTATTAACACAATTTACACTATCATCAGAGAGAGAGAAAGTAAAGACTTGATACTCTGTTCTCCACATAAAATCAAGAATTTCTTCCCTTTTAGATCGTGGATTCATAGTTAGGGGTGAAAAGAATGCATCTCTTGCTCTTCTTCCCCACTCTTTCTCTTCGTTGTTACCTTCCATGTGTGAGAAAATTAGTGACTCATCACTTTCACATTAACCCTTTAGATGCATTGTTTCTAAGTCTTGATGAATTTTCCTTTTCTCCTACAAAATTTTAGGAAATTCCTCATGACAATTATGGTTATTTGATTCATTTGATTTAATAGTTAATTTTCCAATATTTCTAGTTTCGCTAGGGTTAGGCACTTTTTCAAAATTCAAACTTCTTTCTAGTAATGGTTCCTTTCTTCTAGAAATTAAAGATGCTTCTCTTAACAGAATCACATTATAAGTGGCTAAACTTACCCTATTTAAAAAAAAATCACAATCAAATTAACCATGATCGGTTGTATCATGAATTCTACACTCAGTGACTCTACCAATGGTGAACAAAATCAAAGGATAAAGCCTTTGATTAAGGATTTTTTGGAGCTTATCAACATAAATTTTACTTTCCATTACCAGCTTGCTTAGAATTTTGTATTACAAGAAAAATCTCCAACCCAAAACCAGGACAACAATACCCATTCCAAATAAAACTTGGAGATGCTCTCCTTCTAGCACTAATTCTTGTTGACAACTATGTTATTCACACACCAACATTGTAGATAAATCTTCATAGATACACCATGGGGAACCTATCTTTACTTGAAATATTGCACCAGGACAACCTAAATCGCAAGGCTAACTCAGCTTAATCGCAAGGCTCGTTTATGTCAGGTCTTGACTATACTAGGTTTGTATCAGGGTTCATTGTGATAATGTTGTTAATCATGAGGGGTAAACAATTTTTCTGGGTTTCAAAAGAATCAAAAGGATAAAAAAAATATAATATTGGTTTGATCATTTAACAACTTCACAAAATCAACAAATTTCCAATAACATTTCATGAACTTCAAGTAACTTGCATTTATCTAAGTAGATTTACCTTTAAGCATTCAATAACATCATGGAATCACAAGATTTGTAATAAAAATCCATGCATTCATCTATTTTTTGAAACATTTTTGAAATTTAAACATCTATTCTAAAATAAAGCATAAAAAATTATTGAAAAAGTAAAATTTCTCTAAGATATTATCCATGCATGCCTCAAGAAATAACCAAACCAGAGAAAACCATTCCATATGTCACCAGATTGCGTCATAGTTAGGCATATAAGGATGTGATATTTTAAAGAGAGGGGGAATTATTTTCCACCGAATAGTATCAGTATGCACCCTTAAACGGTGTAGCACATAGTCTTGTCTGATAGGAACAAACAATCAACTACATAAGATTTCATATTAGGAAATATCTTTCAAATTGGCTCTGATATTAATTAACTTCTAATGAAACATATAATTTTTTAATCTAGAATGGAATAGAAAATAGGAGAAAGAACAAAACTTGAAAAAAAAATTGTTCTCCGACATCCAAAATTTTTGAACTTAACTTAAAATGAAACATATCCCAAAATTTTATAGAAACAAGACACTCAGGATATTTAATAGATATATGAGAGAGAATCCAAGGGACAAATCATAACAAGGAATGTGGAATATGAAAACTGGTAGGAGAATTGTTGAATAAATCAATGGATGTGAACCTTCTTCAGCACATTAAAATCTTTCAGAACCTTCATCTTTAACATGATGAAGAAACCAACCTGGATCAAACAAATTTTCCAAACAAATTGTAGGAACTTCCTGTTATCAATTTTCACCATAGCTCAAATTGACAAAGTTGGTTATTCAAATTATTTTTAAGGTGAAAAGTTTCAATTATTTCTGTAGGTGTTTTAACCATTCCAAATATTTGAATTTTTAAGTTCTTAAGAAGTGCAATATGTTTCAGTTGCCATATATCATTTGTAGCATAGTATTTCATAAAATGAAAAAGGAAATGATTTCTTTTGTATTCAGTTTTCATTCATAATGATCCATATATTGTTTGGAAAAGAAAAGTACATAAATGAAAAAAAAATGTACAAATGTTGTTTTGTATTCATTGGAGTAAAAAGGAGAATCAAGTCTCCCACACAAGCCATGGGAGTAGTTGAAACAATTAATCACAAGGAGTGCAATACACTATCAAAGATAAAGGAAGAAAAGAGCATGTAAAACATAACATAATCATCATTTCCTGGTACATTGTCACACTGACCGATGGCAGGAAGATACATCGGTAAGAGTTAGGGTTATCGAAATGAGGTCTTGGCGAGTGACCTTCGGTCTCACCTACATTTCACATGGAGTTTCATAGGCAGCTTTCGGTAGGACTTCTCTTTTGTTTCAACGACAGAAAAGGATCATATCAGCATAATTTATACCCTTGAAATGATGTCTTAGCAAACTCATCATTGTCTCACCGACAGAAGGAAAAGGAACATATCGGCAGGAGTGTTGTATTCAGTATGTGGTCTCACCGAGGACATATTGTCTCACCGACCATGCACTAAAAGGTCTTATCGGCAAAGGTTGTGGCTTCGATGAAATGTCATAGCGATTTTGTGGTGTCTTACCGACTTGTGCATAAAGGTTATTTCGGTATGACTCAAGCATTCTACGAGAGGTCTCCCCGATAACAATGTGTCACAGTGACCCAAATGAGAATGATGGTTACTTTTTGATGAGAGAACTATTGTGTCTTGCCGACCACTGATAATGAAAAAAAATTCAGCAAGACTCATGAGTTTCGATGTAGGGTCTCAGCGAACCCGTCAAGTCTTGGCGACAAAGTCTAATGAATGGCTTTCGGTGAGAGGTTGATAATGTCTCGGCGATCAAGTATGAATCGTGGGGTGTTTCAATATGACTCAATAAATTCATTGGGACGTCTCCCTCATTATGGATTGTCTCAGTGACACTGGATGAAAGGATGACTTTCGATAAAACAAAGCATCATCTACGAAACATCTCCCCGACAGTAGAATGTCACAGCGACACATAAGAGATAAAAGGGCTTTCGGTGAAACTTAATGTGGTCTGTGAGAGGTCTTCCCAACATCACTAGGTCATAGCAAAAAACAAAGAACACGTGGGGAATGAATGGAAATTTAATTGCCTTCAGCAGGACTATCTGGATGTCTCAGCGAATGATTAACGAAGACTCATACACTATGGCTAGCATGGATTTTTCTATGTATGATTGCAGGTCGACATCATTGATTGGCATCGAATCTCAGAACGGTTACATGATAGAATATTCTTTGAGTTTCTTTTTGAGTAGTTGCGTTTTTCAAATAATGGATGATTTGTAGCTCTTTGGATAAGTATTACTCTTGATTTTTACCATCATCTATAGACTGTCATTATTCAGCTTCATATTCAAAAATCAGTAAGAGAGTCTCAGAATCTTGTGAAAAACACTTTTTGAAGATTTCTTCATAACTGACATACTTGAAATGTATAAATAAACTAGTGTTGAAAACTGTAATGAGTCTCTGGTTGTAACTCTGGAATATTGTTCTTTGGTTGTATCAAACAGAGAGTTATGAGCTTAACTGAAAACAGAGAGATCCTCTAAGAAATGATTATTGTTTTGAAATATAATTTGAGGGGTTGGTGCTCCTTGAGATAGATATCTCTAAATGAGGGGTTGGTGCACCTTGAAATTGGTGTTTCAAAATGAGGGGTTGGTGCTCCTTGAGTGGGTGCTCAAAAATCAGCCTATAAGGCATTGTGAATAGTTGTTTAAAAAGTTTAAGCCTGCAAGGCATTTTGGGAGTGGTTTTTATTCCCTAGGAGGGTTTTCCACTCGACAAAATCTTGTGTCTCTTTGTTCTTCCATGTGCTCTCTGCTTTACTATGTTGTTGTTGTTTCAGTTCACTATAGAGTTTATTACTATTCTCAATTCTGTTTATGAAATGATTACATTCAACTCATGAATGCATTAATCAGATTAATATTGAGATCAAATCTGAGCAATGTTTTTGAATTTGTGAAAATTATTTAAATCTGTTAAGACACGGATTCACCCCCCACCTCTCAGTGTCATTTTAACTCCAACAATTGGTATCAGAGCATAGGGTCCTCTGATAGGTTTTAATCACCTTGGATTGATCTTGGTCTTGGAGTTTTTTTTTAATGGCACATTCTCAAGACAGTGCCTCTGTAACTAGAGCTCCATCATTTGATGGAACAAATTATGCGTTCTAGAAAATCAGAATGGAAGCTTTTCTTGTTTCTTTATATATTGATGTTTGGGCATTGTCTTAAATGATTACAATGTACCATCCTCTATTCCCACTAATGCTGCTGAAGAAAGGAGGTATGAAACAAATACCAGAGCTAAGCATGCCATCTTGTGTGGGTTAACTAAAGATGTGTTCATTAAAGTCATGCATTGCAAATCTGCTCATGAAATTTGGGAAAAACTTGAAACTATATATCAAGGGAATGAGAAAGTCAAACTGTCAAAAATCATTACACTCAAACATTAGTTTGAGGAGTTGAAAATGAAGGATGATGAAAAAGTGGCTGAATATTTTCTAAGAGTTGATGAAGTGGTCAATGCAATGAAAGGTCTAGGTCAAGAGGTTAATGAATTTGATGTGGTCACAAAGGTTGTAAGAACCTTACCATCCAAATTTGAATCTAAGGTTTCAGCCTTAGAAGAAAAGAAACACTTTGATAAGCTTACCCTAGATAGCCTACAAGGAATACTCACTGCCTATGAAATGAGAACTAGCAAAAACAATTCAACAGGAAAAGAAACTGCCTTTAACACTGAAAAGAAAGAAAAAGTCAAAGTCAGTGAATCAAAGTTGTCTGATTCTAAAGAATCCCATTTTGTTAGAAGACTTAAAAAGGGATTAGGAAAATATAAGGGAAAACTTCCCTTTAAATGTTTAAACTGTGGAAAAATAGGTCACTTTGCTGCAAAGTGTCCCTATGATGATCAAATCTGTGACAACGAGACAACTAAAAAATAGCCTAAGAAGAAGGCCTTTAAACCTAAATGAAATTTCAACTTCATGAAGAAGAAGAGTTTGTTTAGCAAAGATGAAACTGATTTTGAGTCTGAAGATTCATCAGTAGAAGAAGATGAAACCTTGTTCATGGCTGAGATTACTCAGCAAGAAGATTCAAACACCATTAACATTGAAGAAGGTGAGGTAGATCTTGAAAGTGAGCTGAAATGTGCTTTAAAAGAGGTCAAAAAACTCAAAAAACAAGTTCTTGCTCAAGAACATAAAAAAGATCAAGAAATGGTCTCTCTGAAAACTCATCTTGAAGAAGCTAAAAGAGTTGAAGACTATCTTCGAGAGACTATAAGTTGCAAAGATCAAGAAATTCAAAAATTCGAACAAGACGTAGTCTGCCTTAGGAAGGAAATTGAAAAATATGAAAGCACACTAAAACTAAATGAGATGCTCAGCAAGCAGAAGATGTACAAAGATAAAACTGGTGTTGGTTTTGAAAAGGGTGAATGCTCAATTGACCATGCAAAACAAAACCCCTCTTCTGAAGTCAAAGGTTCAGGTTCAAATTACTCAGAATTTGGTAAGGATCATGTTTAGTCTTTAAGAAGTAATAAATCTTCATACAGAGTCAATCCTTTCTTCTATGTTTATTGTTTTTCTGCAACAAATTTGTCTATAAGGTGAGCACTTGCAGGCTTATGAATCCTAGAATACCTAGGTTTGGTCTTAGGCAACACTATGGTTTTGTAAAATAGATCAAATGTTTTAAATGCAATACTTTGGGACATTCTGTCAAACAGTGCAAAACTGATTTGCAATCTAAACAATAGAAAATTAAAAAGGTTTGGAAACCTAAGACTGTCAACAACATTGAGCAAACTATGTTGGTTCAAACTGCTTTTCATTCCAAGAAAAAGGACTTATGGGTCCTGGGAAGTGGATTTTCTAACCATATGACTGGAGACAAGGATAAGTTTATAAATCTTGAAGATTATGTAGGTGGATATGTTAAGTTTGGTGATAACTCTGGTATTCAAATTAAAGGTAGAGGTTCACTTCTTCTGAATGAAGAATCTCCTATCTATAATGTGTACTATGTGGAAGGTCTCAAGCACAATATTCTAAGTGTTAGTCAAATCTGTGATAGTGGTTATCATGTTCTTTTCACTTCGCAGGAATGTGAGATTAAGAACCAGCTACGAAAGGCTATTGCTACTAGGAGGATAAAAGGAAATGTGTACAATCTTCTTGACACATCAAGCAATGACAATAATCAAGGTATGTGTTTAATGGTCCAAATTGAAGAGAGATGGTTATGGCAGAAAAGGTTAGGACACATAAACTTTGAAAATCTGGTTAGAATTAGTAAGAATCAGAATGTTAGAGGTTTACCAATCCTTAACAAGCCAGAAAATTCTGTGTGCAAAGAATGTCTAAGTGGTAAACAAACAAAAATTAGTTTCAAAACAAAAGAATATTCTTCTTCAAAACCTTTACAGCTTGTGCATGCTTATTTATGTGGACCAACCAGAACAAGCTCTATTAATGGTGAAAAGTACTTTATGCTGTTTGTGGATGATTATACTAGAATGGTTTGGTTCACATTTCTTAAGCACAAATCAAAAGCATTTGAAAGTTTTCAAATCTTTCGTAAATTGGTTGAGAAGTAATCTGATTTGAAACTTAAATTTCTACGATCTTACAAAGCAGGTGAGTACACTTCTCAAGAGTTTATTGATTACTATGAACAACACGTCATTAAAAGAGAGTATGCTGCAACAAAAACACCTCAACAAAATTAGGTAGTTGAACGTAAGAATAGAACTATAAAAGAAATGGCTAGAACCATGCTTGATGAAGCTAAGTTGTCTGATATGTATTCGAAAGAAGTTGTTCATACAACTGTATACATTTTGAATGGAGTGCAACTTAGGGTGAAATCTAAACACACTCATTATGAACTTTGGTATGGAAAAACTGCTTTTGTCAAACATTTTAAAATTTTTGGAAGTAAGTGTTTTATCAAGAAAGATGATGATAAAACTGGGAGTTTTCAATCAAAGAGTGATGAGGGTATCTTTTTGGGATACTCAACTCACAACAAAGCTTATAAATGCCTTAACAAAAGGCTTAATAAGATTGTTGAAGTTGTTAATGTAAAATTTCTATGAAAGACCACATTTGTATACTGAATCTTTACACGATAATGAGGAAGAACTTGAACTAGAAATAATTTCAGAAGGAGCTGAAACAACAAAGCCTAATACTGATGAAATAGCAAGTCCTGAAAAGGTTGCATCAAAAGCTCTAGCTAAATATCACCCCAAAGATCAGATTATTGGGGATAAAAATGCAGGAGTTCAAACTAGAAGAAAGGCTGCAGAATCTGATGAAAAAGAACAAATTGCTTTTTGTTTAGTTACTTAGTTTGAGCCTCAAAATTTTAATGAAGCTCTCACAGATTCATATTGGGTTAATTCTATGCAGGAAGAAATAGATCAGATTGAGAAAAATTAGACTTGGGAGTTAGTCCCAAGACCAGATGACAAGAATGTCATTGGAGGCAAATGGATATACAGAAACAAGCTTGATGAAAATGGCAATGTTGTTCACAACAAAGCAAGATTTGTCTGCAAAGGCTATGCTCAACAAGAAGGTATTGATTTTGGTGAAACCTTTGCACCTGTTGCTAGATTAGAATCTATCAGAATATTCTTGGCTTATTATGTTTATAAATAATTTATTGTTTATCAAATGGATGTCAAAACTTCCTTTTTAAATGGCTACTTAGATGAAGAGGTCTATGTTGAACAACCTGAAGGATTTATTTGCAAAGATAAGCCTAACCATGTTTACAGGTTGAAAAATGCCCTCTATGGCTTAAAACAAGCACCTAGAGCTTGGTACTCTAGGCTGGACAGTCATTTGCTTTCAAATGGTTTTGTTAGAAGAGGTGTAGACAACAATCTTTATGTTAAAACTGAAGGTTATGATATTCTAGTTGTTGAAATTTACATTGATGACACTATCTTTGGCTGCAACAATATTACTTTGAGTAAAAAATTCTCTCAGCTAATGGAATTTGAATTTGAAATGTCATTATTAGGAGAATTAAAATTCTTCTTTGGTCTTCAAATCTCTCAACGTGAAAATGGAATATTTCTTTCTCAAACTAAGTATGCTAGAGAGATGCTTAAGAAATTTTAGATGGATGAATGCCATCCAGTTAGCACTCCAATGATTACTAGATGCAAACTTACTAAGGTTGATGATTCCCCTAATACAAATCAAACTGATTATAGATCAATGATTGGCAGTCTGTTATATTTAACTGCTTCTAGACCTGACATCATGCAGGTAGTTTGCACTTTTGCACGGTTTCAGGCATCACCTAAAGAATCCCATGTCATTGTTGTTAAAAGGATTTTTAAATATATTCAGGGCACTCTTGATTATGGTCTTTGGTATCCTAGAAGCAATGATTTTTCATTGATTGCATAGACTGATGCTGACTGGGCTGGTTGTTTGGATGATAGGAAAAGCACCATTGGTGCTGCATTCTTTCTTGGTGATCGATTAGTGGCATGGCACAACAAGAAACAAGAATATGTTTCTCTCTACTGCTGAAGTAGAATACATTGCTGCCACTTCATGTTGTACTCAAGTTATTTGGATGAGTCAAACTCTATCTGATATGGGTATTGGAGTTCCTAAACCTATTTCTATTCTCTGTGATAACACAAGTGTGATAAATATCTCCAAAAATCCTATTTTGCACTCTTGCACTAAACATATTAGTATCAAGTTTCATTTTCTGCAAGAAAAGGTAATGGCTAATCAAGTATGTTTACATTTTGTTGGATCACAAGATCAGGTGGCTGATATCTTTACTAAGCCCTTAGAAAAAGAGTTATTTGAACAACTGAGACTTCGATTGGGAGTTATTTCTCAATTGTTAGTTCTCTAATTCACCAAGCTTCAACTTAGGGGGAGCATGTTATATATTTTTATTCACTTACAACTCTCCTACAATCTTGGTTGCTGCACTGTTATTTTTTTTGCAGCTATTTCTCAATATTTTTGGTTGGCTTCTTAGTTGTGATTCATGGCAATGCATATTTTTTCTTTCATTCTTTGTCATTGAGGCAAAAAGGGGAAGAGTCATTTGTGTTTTACCATCAAGGAAAAAGGGGGAGTTTGTTGGTTCTTAGTTGTGTTCTGATTGGTTTGTCCTTGATGACAAAATTCACCTTTGGGTATCTATCAACATGACATTCACGTGGTCTTGGCGACAGAGGAAAGGTCTATCAGCATAAGTATTTCTCACTGCTGAGAGGTCTTACCGAATGAGTCAGGTCTCACCGACCAATACATAAGGAGGTTCATCGGTGTAAGTGATCCTTCATTAGCATTGTGTCTTGGTGAGTTTGACTTGTTACATCGACTGACTGGCACATTAAAGATTCACTTCGGCCAGACATATTGCTTTCAGTGTGAAGTCATAGCGAGTGTACATTGTTACACCGACCGGTGGCGGGAAGATACATCGGTAAGAGTTAGGGTTATCGAAATGAGGTCTTGGCAAGTGACCTTTGGTCTGGCCGAAATTTCACATTGAGTTTCATAGGCAACTTTCAGCAGGACTTCTCTTTTGTTTCGACGACAGAAAAGGATCATATCAGCATAAGTTATACTGTCGGAATGATGTCTTAGCGAACTCATCATTGTCTCACCGACAGAAGGAAAAGGAACATATCGACAGGAGTGTTGTATTCGGTATGTGGTCTCACCGAAGACATATTGTCTCACAGACCATGCACTGAAAGGTCTTATTAGAAAAGGTTGTGGCTTCGATGAAATGTCATAGCAATTTCGTGGTGTCTTACAGACTTGTGCACAAAGGTTATTTCGGTATGACTCAAGCATTCTAAGAGAGGTCTCCCCGATAACAATGTGTCACAATGACCCACATGAGAATGAAGGTTACTTTTCGATGAGAGAACTGTTGTGTCTTTCCAACCACTGATAATGAAATACATTTCGGTAAGACTCAAGAGTTTCGATGTAGGGTCTCAGTGAACCCGTCAAGTCTCGGTGACAAAGTCTAATGAATGGCTTTCGATGAGAGGTTGATAATGTCTCGACGATCAAGTGTGAATCGCCAGGTGTTTCAGTAGGACTCAATGAATTCGTTGGGACGTCTCCCCTATTATGGATTGTCTCAGCGACACTGGACAAAAGGATGACTTTCGGTAAAACAAAGCATCATCTATGAAACATCTTCTTGACAGTAGAATGTCATAGTGACACATAAGAGATAAAAGGGCTTTCAGTGAAAGTTAATGTGGTCTGTGAGAGGTCTTCCCAACATCACTAGGTCATAGCAAAAAACAAAGAACATGTGGGGAATGAATGGTGATTTAATTGCCTTCGGCAGAACTATTTGGATGTCTCAGCGAATGATTAACGAAGACTCATACACTGTGGCTAGCATGGATTTTTCTAAGTATAGTTACAGGTCAACATCATTGATTGGCATCGAATCTCAGAATGGTTACATGGCAGAATATTCTTTGAGTTTCTTTTTGAGCAGTTGCATTTTTGAAATAATGGATGATTTGCAGCTCTTTGGATAAGTATTACTCTTGATTTTTACCATCATCTACAGACTGTCATTATTCAGATTCATATTCAAAAATCAGCAAGAGAGTCTCAAAATCTTGTGAAAAATTCTTTTTGAAGATTTCTTCATAACTAACATACTTGAAATGTATAAATAAACCAGTGTTGAAAACTGTAATGAGTCTTTGGTTGCAACACTGGAATATTGTTCTTTGGCTGTATCAAACAGAGAGTTATGAGCTTAACTGAAAAACAGAGAGATCCTCTGAGAAATGATTATTGTTCTAAAATATAATTTGAGCGGTTGGTGCTCCTTGAGATAGATATCTATAAATGAGGGGTTGGTGCTCCTTGAAATTGGTGTTTCAAAATGAGGGGTTGGTGCTCCTTGAGTGGGTGCTCAAAAATCATCCTATAAGGCATTGTGAACAGTTGTTTAAAAATTTTAAGCCTGCAAGGCATTTCAAGAGTGGTTTTTATACCCCAAGAGGGTTTTCCACTCGACAAAATCTTCAGTCTCTTTGTTCTTCTGTGTTCTCTCTGCTTTACTGTGTTGTTGTTTTAGTTCACTGTAGAGTTTATTACTGTTCTCAATTCTGTTTATGAAATGATTACATTCAACTCATGAATGCATTAATCAGATTAATATTGAGATCAAATCTGAGCTATGTTTTTGAATTTGTGAAAATTGGTCAAATATGTTAAGACACTAATTCACCCCCCCCTCTTAGTGTCATTTTAACTCCAACAATTGGTATCAGAGCATAGGGTCCTCTGATAGGTTTTAATCACCTTGGATTGATCTCAGTCTTGGAGTTTTTTTTTAATGGCACATTCTTAAGATGGTGCCTCTGTAACCAGAGCTCTGTTATTTGATGGAACAAATTATGTGTTATGGAAAATCAGAATGGAAGCTTTTCTTGTTTCTTTAGATATTGATGTTTGGGGCATTGTCTTAAATGATTACAATGTACTAGCCTCTATTCCCACCGATGTTGCTGAAAAAAGGAGGTATGAAACAAATGCTAGAGCTAAGCATGCCATCTTGTGTGGGTTAACTAAAGATGTGTTCATTAAAGTCATGCATTGCAAATTTGCTCATGAAATCTGGGAAAAACATGAAACTATATATCAAGGGAATGAGAAAGTCAAACTGTCAAAAATCATTACACTCAAACATCAGTTTGAGGAGTTGAAAATGAAGGATGATGAAAAAGTGGATGAATATTTTCTAAGAGTTGATGAAGTGGTCAATGCAATGAAAGTTCTAGGTCAAGAGGTTAATGAATTTGATGTGGTCACAAAGGTTTTTAGAACCTTACCATCCAAATTTGAATCTAAGGTTTCAGCCTTAGAAGAAAAGAAACACTTTGATAAGCTTACCCTAGATAGCCTACAAGGAATACTCACTACCTATGAAATGAGAACTAGCAAAAACAATTCAACAGGAAAAGAAACTACCTTTAACACTGAAAAGAAAGAAAAAGTCGAAGTGAGTGAATCAGAGTTGTCTGATTCTAAAAAATCCCATTTTGTTAGAAGACTTAAAAAGGGATCAGGAAAATATAAGGGGAAACTTCCCTTTAAATTTTTTAACTGTGGCAAAATAGGTCACTTTGTTGCAAAGTGTCCCTATGATGATCAAATCTGTGACAACGAAACAACTGAAAAATAGCCTAAGAAGAAGGCCTTTAAACCTAAACGAAATTTCAACTTCATGAAGAAGATGAGTTTGTTTAGCAAATATGAAATTGATTTTGAGTCTGAAGATTCATCAGCAGAAGAATATGAAACCTTGTTCATGGCTGCGATTACTCAGCAAGAAGATTCAAACACCATTGACATTGAAGAAGGTGAGGTAGATCTTGAAAGTGAGCTGAAATGTGCTTTAAAAGAGGTCATAAAACTCAAAAAACAAGTTCTTGCTCAAGAACATAAACCAGATCAAGAAATGGTCTCTCTAAAAACTCAACTTGAAGAAGCTAAAAGAGTTGAAGACTATCCTCGAGAGACTGCAAGATGCAAAGATCAAGAAATTCAAAAACTAGAACAAGAAGTAGTCTGCCTTAGGAAGGAAATTAAAAAATATGAAAGCACACTAAAACTGAATGAGATGCTCAGCAAGCAGAAGATGTTCAAAGATAAAACTCGTGTTGGTTTTGAAAAGGGTGAATGCTCAATTGACAATGCAAAACAAAACCCCTCTTTTGAAGTCAAAGGTTCAGGTTCAAATCACTCAGAATTTGGTAAGGATCATGTTCAGTCTTTAAGAGGTAATAGATCTTCATACAGAGTCAATCCTTTCTTCTATGGTTATTGTTTTTTTTGCAAAAAATTTGGCCATAAGGTGAGCACTTGCAGGCTTATGAATCCTAGAATACCTAGCTTTGGTCTTAGGCAACACTATGGTTTTGTAAGACAGATCAAATGTTTTAAATGCAATACTTTGGGACATTCTGTCAAACAGTGCAAAACTGATTTGCAATCTAAACAATAGAAAATTAAAAAGGTTTGGAAACCTAAGACTGTCAACAACATTGAGCAAACTATGTTGGTTCAAACTGCTTTTCATTCCAAGAAAAAGGACTTAAGGGTCCTAGACAATGGATGTTCTAACCATATGACTGGAGACAAGGATAAGTTTATAAATCTTGAAGATTATGTAGGTGGATATGTTAAGTTTGGTGATAACTCTGGTATTCAAATTAAAGGTAGAGGTTCACTTCTTTTGAAGGAAGACACTGCTATCTATAATGTGTACTATGTGGAAGGTCTCAAGCACAATCTTCTAAGTGTTAGTCAAATCTGTGATAGTGGTTATCATGTTCTTTTCACTCCGTAGGGATGTGAGATTAAGAACTAGCTAGGAAAGGCTATTGCTCCTAGAAGGAGGACAAAAGTAAATGTGTACAATCTTCTCGACACATCAAGCAATGACAATAATCAAGGTATGTGTTTAATGGGCCAAATTGAAGAGAGCTGGTTATGGCATAAAAGACTATGATACATAAACTTTGAGAATCTAGTTAGAATCAGTAAGAATCATAATGCTAGAGGTTTACCAATCCTTAACAAGCCAAAAAATTCTGTGTGCAAAGAATGTCTAAGTGGTAAACAAACAAAAATCAGTTTCAAAACAAAAGAACATTCTTCTTCAAAACCTTTACAGCTTGTGCATACTGATTTATGTGGACCAACCAGAACAAGCTCTATTAATGGTGAAAATTACTTTATGCTGTTTGTGGATGATTATACTAGAACGGTTTGGGTCTCATTTCTTAAGCACAAATCAAAAGCATTTGAAAGGTTTAAAATCTTTTGTAAATTGGTTGAGAAGTAATCTAATTTGAAACTTAAATTTTTGTGATCTGACAAAGGAGGTGAGTACACTTTTCAAGAGTTTATTGATTACTATGAACAACACTACAGTAAAAGATAGTATGCTACAACAAAAATACCTCAACAAAATGGGGTAGTTGAACGTAAGAATAGAACTATAAAAGAAATGGCTAGAACCATGCTTGATGAAGCTAAGTTGTCTGATATGTATTGGAAAGAAGTTGTTCATACAACTGTATACATTTTGAATAGAGTGCAGCTTAGGGTGAAATCTAAACACACTCCTTATGAACTTTGGTATGGAAAAACTGCTTCTATCAAACATTTTAAATTTTTTGGAAGTAAGTGTTTTATCAAGAAAGATGGTGATAACCTTGGGAGATTTCAATCAAAGAGTGATGAGGGTATCTTTTTGGGATACTCAACTCACAAAAAAGCTTATAAATGCCTTAACAAAAGGCTTAATAAGATTGTTGAAGTTGTTAATATAAAATTTGATGAAAGACCACATTTGTATGCTGAATCTTTGCAGGATAATGAGGAAGAAGAACTTGAACTAGAAATAATTTCAGAAGGAGCTGAAACAACAAAGCCTAATACTGATGAAACAACAAGTCCTGAAAAGGTTGCATCAAAAGCTCTAGCTAAATATCACCCCAACGATCAGATTATTGGGGATAAAAATGTAGGAGTTCAAACTAGAAGAAAGGCTACAGAATCTGATGAAAAAGCACAAATTTATTTTTGTTTAGTTACTTAGTTTGAGCCTAAAAATTTTAATGATGCTCTCATAGATTCATGTTGGGTTAATTCTATGCAGGAAGAATAAGATCAGATTGAGAAAAATCAGACTTGGGAGTTAGTCCCAAGACTAGATGACAAGAATGTCATTGGAGGAAAATGGATATATAGAAACAAGCTTGATGAAAATGGCAATGTTGTTCGCAACAAAGCAAGATTTGTTTGCAAAGGCTATGCTCAACAAGAATGTATTGATTTTGGTGAAACCTTTGCACTTGTTGCTAGATTAGAATCTATCAGAATATTCTTGGCTTATTATGTTTATAAATACTTTACTGTTTATCAAATGGATGTCAAAACTGCCTTTTTAAATGGCTACTTAGATGAAGAGGTCTATGTTGAATAGCCTAAAGGATTTATTTGCAAAGATAAGCCTACCCATGTTTACAGGTTGAAAAATGCCCTCTATGGCTTAAAACAAGCACTTAGAGCTTAGTAATCTAGGCTAGACAGTCATTTGCTTTCAAATGGTTTTGTTAGAGGAGGTGTAGACAACAATATTTATGTTAAAACTAAATGTTCTGATATTCTGGTTGTTGAAATTTACATTGATGACACTATCTTTAGCTGCAACAGTGTTACTTTGAGTAAAAATTTCTCTCAGCTAATGGAATCTGAATTTGAAATGTCATTATTAGGAGAATTAAAATTCTTCTTGGGTCTTCAAATCTCTCAACATGAAAATGGAATATTTCTTTCTCAAACTAAGTATGCTAGAGAGATGTTTAAGAAATTTTAGATGGATGAATGCCATCCAGTTAGCACTCCAATGATTACTGGATCCAAACTTACTAAGGTTGATGATTCCCCTGATACAAATCAAACTAAATATAGATAAATTATTGGACGTCTGTTATATTTAACTGCTTCTAGACCTGACATCATGCAAGCAACTTGCACTATTGCACAGTTTCAGGCATCACCTAAAGAATCCCATGTCACTGTTGTTAAAATGATTTTTAAATATATTCAGGGCACTCTTGATTATGGTCTTTGGTATCCTAGAAGCAATGATTTTTCATTGATTGCATAGACTGATGCTGACTGGGCTGGTTGTTTGGATGATAGGAAAAGCACCAGTGGTGTTGCATTCTTTCTTGGTGATCGATTAGTGGAATTGCACAACAAGAAACAAGAATTCATTTCTCTCTCTACTGCTGAAGCAGAATACATTGCTGCCACTTCATGTTGTACTCAAGTTCTTTGGATGATTCAAAATCTATTTGATATGGGTATTGGAGTTCCTAAACCTGTTTCTATTCTCTGTGATAACACAAGTGCGATAAATATCTCCAAAAATCCTATTTTGCACTCTCGCACTAAACATATTGCTATCAAGTTTCATTTTCTACGAGAAAAGGTACTGGCTAAGGAAGTATGTTTACATTTTGTTGGATCACAAGATCAGGTGGCTGATATCTTTACTAAGCCCTTAGCAAAAGAGTTATTTGAACAACTAAGACTTTGATTGGGAGTTATCTCTCAATTGTTACTTCTCTAATTCACCAAGCTTCAACTTAGGGGGAGCATGTTATATATTTTGATTCACTTACAACTCTCCTAAAATATTGGTTGCTGCAATGTTATTTTTTTTTACAGATGTTTCTCATGATTTTTTGGTTGGCTTATTAGTTGTGATTCATGGCAATGCATATTTTTTCTTCCATTCTTTGTATTGAGGCAAAAAGGGGGAGAGTCATTTGTGATTTACCATCAAGGAAAAGGGGGAGTTTGTTGGTTCTTAGTTGTGTTCTGAGTGGTTTGTCCTTGATGACAAAATTCACCTTTGGGTATCTATCGGCATGACATTCACGTGGTCTTGCCGATAGAGGAAAGGTCTATCTGCATAAGTATTTCTCACCACTGAGAGGTCTTACCGAATGAGTCGGGTCTCACCGATTAATACGTAAGGAGGTTCATCGGCATAAGTGATCCTTCATCGGCATTGTGTCTTGGCGAGTTTGACTTGTTACATCAACCAACTAGCACATTAAAGATTTACTTCGGCTAGACATATTGCTTTCGGTGTGAAGTCATAGTGAGTGTACATTGTCACACCGACTATTGGCGGGAAGATACATCAGTAAGAGTTAGGGTTATCGAAATGAGGTGTTGGCGAGTGACCTTCGGTCTCGCTGAAATTTCACATGGAGTTTCACAGGAAGCTTTCGGTAGGACTTCTCTTTTGTTTCAGTGACAGAAAAGGATCATATTGGGATAAGTTATACCATCAGAATGATGTTTTAGTGAACTCATCATTGTCTCACCGATAGAAGGAAAAGGAACATATCGGAAGGAGTGTTGTATTCAGTATGTGGTCTCACCGAAGACATATTGTCTCACTAACCGTGCACCGAAAGGTCTAATAGGAAAATGTTGTGGCTTTGATGAAATGTCGTAGCAATTTTGTGGTGTCTTACTGACTTGTGCACAAAGGTTATTTCGGTATGACTCAAGCATTCTATGAGAGGTCTCGTCGATAACAAGGTGTCACAGTGACCCACATGAGAATGAAGGTTACTTTTCAGTGAGAGAACTATTGTGTCTTGCTGACTGCTGATAATGAAATACACTTTGGTAAGACTCATGAGTTTTGATGTAGGGTCTCAGCGAACTCGTCAAGTCTTGGTGAAAAAGTCTAATGAATGGCTTTTGGTGAGAGGTTGATAATGTCTCGGCGATCAAGTATGAATCGTGGGGTGTTTCGGTATGACTCAACAAATTCATTGGGACATCTCCCTGATTATGGATTGTCTCAGCGACACTAGACGAAAGGATGACTTTCGGTAAAACAAAGCATCATCTACGAAACATCTCCCCGAGAGCAGAATGTCACAGCGACACATAAGAGATAAAAGGGCTTTCAGTGAAACTTAATGTGGTCTGCAAGAGGTCTTCCCAACATCACTAGGTCATAGCGAAAAACAAAGAACACATGGGGAATGAATGGTGATTTAATTGCCTTCGGCAGAACTATCTGGATGTCTCAGCGAATGATTAACGAAGACTCATACACTGTGGCTTGCATGGATTTTTCTAAGTATAGTTGCAGGTTGACATCATTGATTGGCATCAAATCTCAGAATGATTACATGTTAGAATATTCTTTGAGTTTCTTTTTGAGCAGTTGTGTTTTTGAAATAATGGATGATTTGTAGCTCTTTGGATAAGTATTACTCTTGATTTTTACCATCATCTATAGACTATCATTATTCAGCTTCATATTCAAAAATCAGCAAGAGAGTCTCAAAATCTTGTGAAAAATAATTTTTGAAGATTTCTTCATAACTGACATACTTGAAATGTATAAATAAACTAGTGTTGAAAAGTGTAATGAGTCTCTGGTTGTAACTCTGGAATATTGTTCTTTGGTTGTATCAAATAGAGAGTTATGAGCTTAACTGAAAACAAAGAGATCATCTAAGAAATGATTATTGTTTTGAAATATAATTTGAGGGGTTGGTGCTCCTTGAGATAGATATCTCTAAATGAGGGGTTGGTGCTCCTTGAAATTGGTGTTTCAAAATGAGGGGTTGGTGCTCCTTGAGTGGGTGCTCAAAAATTATCCTATAAGGCATTGTGAACAGTTGTTTAAAAAGTTTAAGCCTGCAAGGCATTTTGGAGTGGTTTTTATACCCCAGGAGGGTTTTCCACTCTGCAAAATCTTGTCTCTTTATTCTTCTATGTGCTCTCTGCTTTACTGTGTTGTTGTTGTTTCAGTTCACTATAGAGTTTATTACTGTTCTCAATTCTGTTTATGAAATGATTACATTCAACTCATGAATGCATTAATCAGATTAATATTAGGATCAAATCTGAGCTATGTTTTTGAATTTGTGAAAATTGGTCAAATCTATTAAGACACTGATTCACCCCCTTGCTCTCAGTGTCATTTTAACTCCAACAATTCTTTGGTTTTCCTTTTTCCTTCATTTCCTTTCCTTTCACCGGAAGTGGAACCGGGGTGGTAACTGAACTCAAAACTTTGCAAAAGGTTTTGAGTTTGGTTTTTGTTTTTCCTCCACTCCATTTTGGCTCCGCCTCCACCCTCGTTGCGTTCTTCCTCCACTCCCACTTTTCTCCTTTGTGTTGTGTCCTCATTTGGTGTCTTTTTTGGGTCTGGTTTTGGCCCCGGTTCCATCTTCCTTTGCTTTCTTTTGTCGCCTTCTGTTTGTTTTGGTCGTGTTGTTTATGTTTGGGAGATCTTCTATGTTATGATGTGTTTGAATCTTCTTGACGAATCACTTGATGTTAGTGATAAACCAGAAAAACCAGAGTGGGTGACAAACGTGGGACCAATAGTTGGTTCTATGTTCAAATTTTGTGTTGTTCTTGGGTCCGATCTCATTCTTGTTCTGAACCCAACCCTGCCTATTTTAAGAAGCTTCATGTTCCTGATTCTCTCCTGGCACCACTTCCAGTAAGTGAAAAATTTGACTAAGTATGGAGAGTTACCCTGAAGGAGTAAAGAATGATGTGGGTGAGCCCCAATGATTGCCCCCCCCATGAATTGAAAACTGTTAAGTAAAGGGAGGTAGCATGCAAACATTCCAGTGTAGGCAACCGCTTGCAGGTTGCAATCTTGCCTTTGCCACTCCTAACTGGTGACCCGAGCCTACCACCCACCATGTGGGTCCTAACTTCACTGCTTTTATCTGGCCAATGATGAATGTATAACTCATGTTAGAGATCCCCATAGACTTGATGATGTGGGCCACCTTACGCGGAACTTCGTCCCGTCGCTGGTTGGAATTCGAACTCACCAACCTTCTCATCCACAATACATGCATTTATGGGGTTGTATTAAATGAACTAGGGAGTATAAATAGTAAGCTCGACCTATCATTTTCACAATATCAAGTTAGTCAGGAGAAAATTTAGATCTTCCAGAGAGATCTAGTGCCTTCACCATTCTCCACCACCATGCCTGTCGCCTACATTGATCGATTCCTCAAGGATTTAACAACTTGCTTCATCGGGTTTTTGAGGTATGCTCACCTTCCTCCCTCCCACAGTATGTTTTGATGATTTCACATTAAATAATGGATAAGTATGGGAGAAATATGCATTTACTAGGTAGAGGGAATGAACATCTAAAAACCCCTATCATAAAACTGCGAGGAAACCTTCAAAATTTCCCTAAAGTTGAATCTAGGACTTTATCGTTGCCATGTCATTCTTCTTACAAAACACTTGTGCTCTCCAGGCCTGAGACTTCCCATCGTCATCCAGAAAACTTCAAACTCACCTTGAAATGATGAAAAAATGTCTCTCCGAGCTCGGGACCCCAGATTTCCTTGCCATACTCACCGTCAGGACTTGCAAACTCGAAAAGTTTTAGTGTCCCCTCATGCCTCACGGACCTGCTCCTGTGGGATTTTGTTCCTGGGATGCCACATGGGTTTCTCCATTTCAAACAACATATCTGCCTCGTCTGCCCGATCCTTAGGGCCTGCCATCCCAACCGCCGATGAGGTTTTAACAAAAGAAATCCAAAGGCCAAACATGATGTTAGGTCTGGTCCACTGGGTCACTCCCATCAGATTTTCATTCAACATCCATCATTCCAAACAACCATCATCCAACAGCCTCCTAGCTCTTGAGACCTAATCACTTAAAAGATTAATAGGTTGTATTGGTCGTCTTTTAGCCTCGTGGGTCTCGAACCCTGAAACTCTGTCCCCAGAACTCCATTTCAGCCTATCCATTTCAAACGACGAACCTTAGACAGTTGTCCCGCCTCACATCTCCAGGTGCTCCAAATGTGATTCAATCTACCTCTGATCTGGAAACGAGCCTTGACCCACATGCTTAAATTGAACCCTCCCTTGCATAAACCTTTTGAATCACCCAAACTTGAAGCCGGGAGGAACCACATAGATTTCTCTTCGTTGTTTTCCCTTCACAACAACAATCCTATCAGGGAAGTTCTGCCCCTTAGGCCTGAGTTGACCAAATTCCCTCCAGTAAACTACTGATGGCATCTCGAAGAAATTTTTTGATTTCATGAATAATTTACTATCCAACCTAACTTTATTATCGAGGGTTTTGTCTAACATTGATTTATTTATGCTTAATTGCACTTATCACACACTTGTCTGTAGGATATATGGAATTAGGTGCAGGACGCTTGGGGTAAGCTATAGAGAAAGACAAGGGGAAGAAATTAGGAGAATTTCCCCATGGGAAAGAGGACAAAGAACATATGAAATATCTATTCCAAGGGGAGCCTTTGCACTCAAAGATCATCATAGACTTGAAGGAGATTACTGATACCAATATTGGGCACGTTGATATTGATGAATTTAAACAAAGGGTTAGAGTCAACCCAAAGATTGACAATGCAAGGCTTATCAGAAGTAGTGGAATTGCTAAGGCTATAGGATTTCCTCCATCCCTTGTCACTCCTAAATTGGTCATGGCATGCAGGCAAGCATATCAACCAGAGACTCGAACAATAGTTGATAGAGATGGGAAAATTTTGGCTGATATGTCAGGAGAGGCGATAACAAAGACTTTTCACATCCCTACCTTTGGAGAGATGGAACTACTAACAATTGAGGAGTGCAAGGAAATGTGGGATGCAGATCCCATCGAGTGTAAAAATATGATTAATCAGTACTGGCTCAAAGAGAAGCGAGGCAACGCTATGAAAGTTCCCCAAGAACTTTATCGCAGTGGTTTCCATGAAGACTATCATGACTTAGTAACTCTGTTGAGCAAAATAATGGCCCTTCCCACTGCTTCTTATTTTAAATAATGGATGGTATACTTTGTAGAGAAGATCCTTTGGGGGAAGGAAGAGGGTTCCACACAAACCACATTCTACTAGGGAGGAATCATAAGTGACTACTTCCATGAGTGGTTGATTAATGTTAAAAAGACTTCCAAATTTTATATGACATCTTACCTAGTTTACTGACTGGCTGAACAGAGGCAGTATAGTGGACTGTTCAAAGTGCCTGAAGAAAAATTTGGTCATGCATTAAAATTTTATGATAGATACCCTCAGTTGTAATATAGAAATTTCAAGAGGGACTATTGCAAAGTGAATGACACTTTCATAGGTCACATTATCAGGCTGCTTGGAGGAGATTTTGAGAGAAGAGTCTCCCAAAGTGCTCGGGTGTTCCTCAAACAATATGCCTTCTTGTTTATTCATTACCCTAAATCCACCTACATTCGCATCAAAGGCTACATAGAAAGGCCGAATAAGCTTCCCCGATACCCCAATGACTGGATTATATTGCTAGAACTCTCTCGGCAACTGCGACATGTACATACTCTTCTCAGTAGCAAGCATTTGGTAGGAATCCCTTATCCTCTTTCTTTTGGTCTAGGGATGTACAAGCTACAAACCTCTCAGTGTGTAGGGAACTCAGAGAAGGAACTAGTAGAATTCTTTTTCATCCTCCACACTACTCACCCATGGATGGACCTATATGGGCACATAAGGAAAGCACTAGGACCAGAGTACACCCACTTGCATCATGTTGAATATTTTTGGGAAAATTGCAAAGATGATAAGGAAGTACGCATGAGGCACTACATGCGAATGACTGCGTACTTTGTGAAAAGAGTGAATTTATTTCCTATACTTGATGAAATTGAAGATGAAAGCACCATAATGGACCACAAGTACAATGTAGTCGCTAGCTTTCCATTTCCAGCAATAGATTGGGATGAGGAGGAGGTTGATGACCTTGATATTATAACTAATCCCATTAAGGCTCGCACCAAGGAATGGGTCGATGGACAGGTAGCCCAATTGAATCAACAAGGGGTTGTCCTAACATATGAACAAATCAAAAGTGATCCTAGTGCCATAGATGATGCAGCTGCTACCACCTCAACAGGAGAAACATCTAAATCTCCCCCTCTTACAAGATAAAGGAAAAGAAAAGAGATCAAAGAACAATAGCTGAATCCAAAATTTTATGAAAGGAAAGCTTCTGAGGGTGAGCCCTTAAAGAAACATAAAATTTTAGGAAGTGTCACAAGGCTTCCCACAATTCAAGAAGATCCCCTTCATGAGGGAGAAGAAATGGAGATGGATCAACCAAAGTCCCCACCGGCTGCCTCTGATGTTGTCGTACCTCTGCCTATTTCTCAAGCTATGGTTGCCACATCCCCATTCGTGGTGGACATCTTGGTTCACGTTGCCTCCTCTTCAAAAACTAGGCCCATAGTATTGATTGATTCCTCCTCTGCTACCACTTCTCCACTTTTCTCTACCTCTATGTCCCCCACCATGTCACTTCCACTGGCAGCAGCAACAATACCAATGCCAACACTCACATTGCTAGAGGCATTCTTGTGGCACATGTGAAATGTCCCCTCTGAGATTTTACAATTACTGAGTGATCCCACCATCCAAGCTGCCTTAATGCATGTCCTTGCCCATGCCCCTCCATCAAAGCCTCTGACAGAGTGACCAGTAATGGAAGCTATAATGGAAATATCATCAGAATGGGAGAGGCGAGAGATTTAAGTAACCAAAGCATTGGAAGAGGAGGCAGATGAATATCACAAACATCTAGAGTATGAACACCTATGAATCGACAAGGTGGTTCATGAAGAAGAAGAAACAGGATCCTCTAAAAGTGGAGATGAAGAGGACACTGATGGCAAGCTTATTGTGCAAAATTTTGATCCTGATTTTGAAGAAGAGATGGCCAGGAAACTAAGGGGTGTCAAAGAAGAAATAGAAAGGTCACCTCCCAAAGAAGAAGGGAAAGAAGATGACAAGGAAAAAGAAAATGCAGAGCTTCCTACGGGTTAATAGCAAGAGGAAAGCCCTGAACATGACAAATAAATTCCTTTCTCTGAAGGACAAGAAGAACAAGAAAGAAAACAGGATGAAGATGTGCCACCTCCTTGTAAAGAGGGAGAGAATATAGAAGAGGATAAGCTTGAAGATGAGGTTTGAATTAATAGGAGCCTCAAAGTAGAATAGTCCAAGGAGCATGTACATGAGGATGAACTGGATAGAGAAATTGAAGAAAAGGAAGAAGGGGAGGTTGAGAAAGAAGAAAGTCCCATGGAGTGATTACCTACTAATTCACCCATCAAATGCCTTGTGTTCATCCAATACTTCGATGAGGAAGAGGGATTGGGCATTAAAATGGAGAAAGAAGCTCCCAGAGATAAAGAAGTAGAAGTCCAAACGAATGAAGAGGTAGGTGATCATGAATCACCTAAAGAAAAATCTACTATCCCTGAATGGCTAGAAAAGTAGCTTGAGAAGAAAGCTCCTGCCCCGGCTAACCCAAGAGCAAGGTTGGAAGTTATCTTAGCTAGGGCACAAATCAGCACCAAGAGGAAGAAGAATCCCAAAATCAAATCCAAGGTGATGATGGATGTCTCCAAATCTCAGACCATCCAAGTGGCAATGCCAGTAGTGGGAGCAGAAGGCATAAGCTACAATGTCTCTACCAATTGATTTATGAATAGCTACTAGAGAGAAAAAGGTAGAGCACATCCAAGAATCTTTTGCCATAGTAGTACACTTGATACAATAGGACAAGATTTCAAAAGAAGAGCTCAAGGCATAGGTGGCTAACTTGACAGCGTACATCCAACAATGGTACTCCGCAGAAGAAGTTCCTACCACATCCACGGCTCCACCACAACTACTATCAAAAGAGAAAATAGACAAGCTAGAAAAGAGGAAGAACCTAGATAAAACTATAGAAAGCCAGTTCTGGCAGGTCCTATATGTTGGAAACATGGGCATCGGCCATGCTGTCCGGGCAACTAACAAATTCTTGGATCTCCAATAGTCTCTTGAGGGTACAAGGAAGATTTGCAATGACTTCCCAACAAGATATGAGTCTGCCTACTTGTAGATTGACGCTATTCTTAAACTTCCAAGTGCAACTTAGGAAAAGGAGCTCACCTTCAAGAAGGATGACCACTAGCTGGTGGATGTATGGAGGCAAGACTTTGTGAATCAAAAAGAAAGGTTGGATTTGGTGCTCGATAAGGTGAATATGGATATCGAGTGGGCTAAAGAGATCTGGGAAGATTGTATTTGGTACTTGAAGTTGTTGACAAAATATGATATGCCTACCATACAAATAGATCCAAAGAAAGTAAAACCTCACTTCCAAAAGAAGATCAAGGATGAGATGTTAGATGAAATCACCACTAATTTCATAAGCTTCACTGCCCGAGCCTTCACCAAGTCAAAGATGTTCTGAGACCACATTGCAAAGTATGATGAAGACTAGGAAAAGCTCACCTAACAATCCAAAGAGTGGAGTTATTAGGTGTTGTGTTCTAAAATCATGGATGTGGATAAGCTCTAGTTGTTGATTCTAAAGTTTATGGAGTATGTAGCTTTGAAGAAGTAGGAAGGAAACCCTATTATTGATGAAGAGTTCTTAAAGGAATAGCTACAACAAAAGGGAAATTAGAAAAAAGACAAAATGCTACAGTGTTTTCAATGGAGGAAAAAATAGGGATAAAGACAAAGCCGTATTTTAAATTGAAAAATATTGTGGGGTAGATAGAACCCTAATTTGTAGTGAATCTTGGCCATTCGTTCTACCTTTTGGACAATGTAAATAGGGGGTCTCTCATTTTCAAGAGATAGTTGAGTTGTTGTAATGACATGCTACAGAAATTTTAATGGAAATACATTGACCGTGGTGCTTTTTTTGAGTTTCTCTACATGTTTCATGATTCAATCTCCCATAGTTGATGTTTTAGTTAGATTTACATTAATATTCTAGTTGGTTTTATATTTCCTAGATAGATTTGGTAAAATTTTTCTGTGGTTATGAAAATTTCTATTGTGTAGATGCCTTCCCAGTCCATACTTTTTACTATTTGTTGCTGGTAAATGGCTGTGTAAAGTTAGTCTGGGTTGAAACTTAAAGATGATATAAAATTTTATCTTTATTCATGCATGTATGTGGTGGATGAATGGTAAAATATTTGTAGACCTTAGAAGATAGCATAGGTTTCATGACACTGTGGGTTTCTTGGTTAAGTGGAATCTTGTCTGAAGGAAGTTCTCCATAGCAAAACCTCCATGATCACTGTTCATAGTTAGTTGCAGATCTAGGAAACTCTCCTCTTCCCTAATATTTTTTCTCTTTTTTAGAAATAACCTAAGATAAGGTTCATTGCACATTGTAAAGGAAAAAATCAAGGAAAACTTTTTAGTTTCAGATAGTTGTTCGAACCTACAGCAAAGTGCATGCCAGTTTCCATCTTATAAACTTCAAACTTCAAGATTAATTTCATCCTACCCAGCTACATAAGTCTTCCCTGTGATTACCAGTAAAATAAAATCTATAATTAACTGAGGAATTCCATGCAAGTCATGACCTAACACCCAAGAGACCTTGGGGTGATTTTCAGTAATTTGTTGTTGGAAGTCTCCTTTCAAGAGAGGTAGTGCACTTACGCATTGCTTGTGTTGAGAAAGTGTGTAAAACACAACATCAATAGAACTAGCACTAGAAGGAGGTCCTTGCTAAGCTGGATCAAATTAGATCATTCTCCCTTGAAAGATTTCAGAGAATTCTAAGGTTGACACCAAACAAGTGAGAACTTCAAGAGTTGCAGCCCCCTACAAGGGCTAAACGAACTAAGGAAGGAGACTTCACATTTTCCTCTTCCTCCATCGCTTCCACTTCCCTCCTACCTCCACCTTCCTTCATCATTCATCCAAAATCCACCTAGCCACCCCAAACTTCCATCAAACCTCATCCTTCTGGCGGCTCAGAATTTGTCCCTCTCCCGACTATCTAAACCTAGGGCGTAGTCCAAACAGCCGCTGCCTAGGCATAGTCCCAGGTTGTTGTCCTACAACAAGTGCAACCCCAGATTGCTACCCCTCAACAATAGGTACCACCTATGCCGCCACTCATGGATTGGTTAGTGCAAAACCCTTCCCCGTTGCACTTCAATGCCTATCATGACATGCCCAAAAATCTTGAGAGCTTTTGCATGAAATTTAATCCTTGAGACCCACAAAGGATGGTTGAAGAGCACATTAGGATATTCCAAACAATGTTGAAAGACATGCAAATCAATCAAGAGGATGTGGCATGCATACCTACTCATTGGGGGAGGAGGCTTTCTATTGGTACATAAATTTTTTGGCTAGTTCCATCACATCTTGGGACTTACTGGTGAACACCTTCCTGCAGAAGTATAAGATTCCTATCAGCCCTTCAGAGTTGTACCAACAATTTATGGCTATTTGTAGAGAGGTCAATGATCCAATAGGTTCTTTCAATGACTGATTCCACTAGGCGTATTCGAGGTTGCAAACCCCTTACACACTTAATGTTGTTGTCGTTCTTCCCGTCTACTATAATGCCTTGGATAATCTTACCTCAGCGTTCGTGAAAAGGATGAATCAGCCACCTGCTAGACTAGTAGATGCTTATGTTGAAGCTGTTTAGGCCAGTACAGACTTGGGACAAAATATTTTTGGTCCACTACCTTCTTTGGGGTAGATTTCCCATCCTATGTAGGTTCAAGGGATTAACCAAGTGCTTCAATAGCATACACCCCTTATGAACTAGGTACCGTAGATACCTATAGTCCCTCATCCAGGGCAGCCCATGAACTAGGCACCCCCTGTGTCCCACTCCTTGCAGCCTCAACAATAGTAGGCTTACCATCAGGTTCCCTTGCAGTAGAAGGCCTATCCTCAATAGCCTCAAGTAACATTGTACCTACAGGGGCCAGAGTTTCCTCTAGCCCAACAAAATCATCCAACAGCCCCCCCGTTCTTCTTCAAAACCTGACACTGTAGTCAAGTAACATTGAAAAGGATTGATTGGATGAGCTGACAGAGATGATCAAGAAAATATCCAAAAAAATGACATATTTGAGAAATTAGAATAGCCAACTACAGGTCTCTCAATGAAGTATCTAGGCCAATCTCAATAGGGATAATAGGGACAATTGAGATAACAGAGATGATCACCATGCTAGCACCTCTTCGAGGCAGAATTTTGATAGAGGACAAAATTCAAATCAGAATTTTGAAAGGAGACCTTCTCAAAGACATAATAGAACATGGAATACAAGGCCTAATAATGGGGGTGTTCCCATGCCTCTTGATCAGCCTGCTAGCACAGAAAAGATGACTAGTGGGGTCTATCTTGACGAAGCAACTCTATCAGGGTGGTGCCAAATTCACAAGACTAGTAGACATTCTGAGTTGGATTGTCTTGAGTTCCTTATAGCGGTAGAAATTTTTCAAGTTGAAGTCCAAAATGCTATGGATAATGTCGAATTTCGTGACATAGTCCTATTCGAGCCATACAAATCCTCCTTGCTCATGGTCAACCAGGCTCCATTTCCAAGAAGTGAAAGTAACAAGCCTGAGGATGAGCCTGCCTCTGCAAAGGTCGAAGAAGTGAAGGAGGTAAGTAACGGTGAAACCTTATCTTAGTTTTTTGACTCAATCGATAATGTTCCTTTAGATGATGAAGAGCCTCATGAGGATGAAGTACACACATTCCATCAAAGAGCTACCCCATATTATTTAAGGAATAGACAAGCAGGGGGACCATTCACTACATCAACCCTGCCTAATTACTTCACTACACCACCAGATCCAAATGCTAGTAACAACCCCAGTTTCCCTCACGCACCCACTCAGTATTTCAATAAGGATAAGTCATCAAATCAACCTTACAATCAGCCACAAAATTAGACCCAAGGCCAGCCCCAAAACCAGTCAAATCAAACAAAAATTCAGTATGCTAGCTCACCCATAGGTAAGGATTTTGAATCTAAAATTGAGCAAATGGGTGAGTACATCGCAGAGGAATTTAAAAAGGTTAAAATAAGCATGTCTGCTTTTGAGTTGCTCAAGGTTCTTGCTATAAGGCATGCTTTTTTCAAGGTAATTAATGGAATTTCACCCTCTAGGGCAACGCAGGAGACTTTGGCCAAGAGGGTCACCTTTGAGGAACCTAGGAAAGAATCCAACACACGGGAAACCATAGGGAAAAAGAAAGATATTCCCTCAAATTAGCTTATGGGTAAGCAACCCGTGAAGGAGTCTAATCAACATAACAAACAAAATCCTAAGGATTAGCCTTCAGGACAAACCAAGGATAGAATGGGTGATAAGAACAAGACTCAAGTAGCCCAAATAGATATGCCTATGGGTCTTTTCCAAGGGAAGTTTGAAACCCCACCCTACCTCACTACTATTCGGATATTCGGGAAGAATCTACATAATTGCTTGCTCAATTTAGGGGCGTCTACAAATGTTATGCCCTTGGAAGTGTGCAAAGCTTTTGGGATTGCTCCAACACCTTCAAGAAGGAAAGTGACCCAGTTAGACAAAATAGAGATCAACATAGTGGGAGAGATGAATAGGACCCCAATGCAGATTGTTGTGGATCTAAGGATACAAAAGGTCATTGATATTCAAGTGGTTGATATCCCTGATATCTACAGACTAATCCTTGGGTGAGACTTCACTAGAACATTGAACGAATATGCTACCATAGATCATTCTCATATGTGATTTCCATGGAATGGGCTACCTAACCAGATCCATATAGACCATGAGCCTCGCATGAAGTACATGATCACAGAGTATAAAAACACCAAGGAGGTACTATTTGTTGACACAAAATTGGGAAATTACTGTCCCTTTGCCTATCAAAATGAATTCCAACCCCAGTAAGAGTTGGCTGCCGAAGTACTCTTGGTGCAATGCAGCCCTCCAATTGACTTCATTCAAGTGCCTCATAGTACAGAGATGTTGATAGAGTTAGATGATGAATCGAATGAAGACGACAACTTGGGACTACTCAATGGTTTTTAGGAATTCATGGAAAAGTGCACAAGGGATCAACTTAGCTTGGGTGCTCAAATGGATTTCTAGGATATCTTGCTACAAAATTGGTGGAGAATTCACAATGTTGCCCACTCTGAGTTTGATTGTTGCTTGTGCCAAACAACAGTAGAACATGTCAAGGGATCAACTACTCCTCTAAGAGAAATGCTAAAGGAAATGGCAGCTAAACAACTTACCCCTAAACAAATTGAATTGACACCTCTCCCCAAGGCTGTGGAGATGACTTCCCAGCCAAAGGACAATGAAAACCTAGTTGGACCTAGTGTCAAGGAGCTTCCCAAGTTTTGGACACTTCGATTTCATGGATCTAATTCAAAGCAAGGAGATGGGGCCAGATTCAAACTCATCACCCCAACAGGTAAGACCTTCCTTCTTGCCCACAAGTTGCAATTTTATTGCACTAACAATGTAGCAGAGTATGAAGCCTTAATGCATGGTCTTCTAATGGCCTTAAGAAAAATGTCAAAATGCTACAAGTTTTTGGTGACTCCAAATTGGTGGTCAAACAAGTTCAAAAGTTATATTCATGCCATGATAGAAGACTAGCCAATTACAGACATAGGGTTTGGGATCTCTTAGAAGGATTAGACACATTCAATATTAAGCTAGTCCCTCACTCTCAGAATCACATAGCTAATGATTTGCCTAGAGTGGTGAACAAACTACACCCATTTTCCCTTTTAGGCCTTAAACACTTTATAGTTGAGTTGATTTCCACCCCATCTATTCCAGATAATGTCACCCACTTTCAATTTTTTTAATGATGATAAGCACATCCTCGAGTTCATTACGAGCTCCGACATCTTTGTCGCCTAGATAATAGATGAAGTTGATCCAGAAGAGGTTGAAATGGACATAGAAGGAGTTATCAACCTAAAGACTAACATGATTCCTAGAGGTATGGTTCAACTAGAACACATATTTGACTTAGACTAGATTAGAGATCAAGATCAACAAGCCAAGAAGGAATCCATCAGCAATCAATGTGATGTTCATAACCTTGGGACAACTAAGGAAATCAAGAATTTCTTCATTGGCAAGGTGTGCACGCTAGTAGAGAAGAAGGGGATCATAGATGACTTGCAAAAATATCATGATGTGGTCACATGGAGCTACGAAGATCTAAAAACCTATGACACCTCCATCATAATGCACACTATTCCTCTCAAGCCTGAGGCAAAGCCTTTCCGACAGTGGCAACACCCCATCAATGCCTTGCTGGAGCCAATAATTTATAAAGAAGTGTAGAAGCTACTATCAACAAGGATTATTTTTCCAATCCGACACTCCACATGGTTCGCCAATTTGGTACCAGTTAGAAAAAAGAACAAAGAAATCAGGTTATGTGGACTTCCACAATCTAAACCAAGCATTAAAAAAGGACAATTACTCTGTACCTTCATTGGATGAAATACTACAGATTGTTAATGGTTCACAAATGATGTCCTTCCTTGACGACTACTCAGGGTATAATCAAGTAATGGTGTAGTATGAAGACCATCATAAGATAGCATTCACTACCAAATGGGGCACTTTTTCCTATAGATGAATGCCATTTGGGCTCATTAACACTGATGCAACCTTCCAACACACCATGGACATTGCAATCAAAGATCTAATTGGGAAGTGTATAATCATCTACATGGATGATTTGACAATATTTTCTAAGAAGCGGAGTGATTATGTCTCTGATCTATGCAAAGTCTTCCAAAGATGTCGAGAGTTTGGCGTCTCCCTCAATCCCAAGAAGTGCATCTTTCGGGTTACAGAGGGGAAGCTACTAGGGAATGTTATCTCAAAGTGAGGAATTTCCATTAACCCAGAGTGCATTCAATCCCTGCTAAATATCTAGCTACTAGGTAGCAAGAAGGAGCTTAAGTCTTTCTTCAGAAAGATTAACTTTGTCTGAAAGTTTATTATAGGTTTTGCTGAGATCGTCAAGCCCCTCAACGCCATGTTGAAACAAGATGCCAAGATATAATGGACTTCTGAAGCAAAGAAAGCATTTGAAGAAATCAAACAAGTGATTGTTGAAGCACTCATGTTGGTCAATCTGGATTATCTAAGGCCTTTTTATATCTATTTGTTTGCTTCAGAACATTCATGTGCCAAAATTCTTACCCAAAAAGATGATCAAGGGAGCGAGCACCCAATTTCCTTCATGAGTTCTCCTTTGAAGGATACTGAACTATGCTACCACAACATAGAGAAACAAGGATACACCCTTGTTAGAGGGGTAATGAATTTTAGGCATTACATCCTACGTAATAAAGTGTTTCCATAGTTCCTGACCCAACAGTCAAGACCTTACTAATGCAGAATGAGTTAGGTGAATGAAGGGAAAAGTGGGTCACGTTGTTGCAAGAATAAGATGTGGAAATCCAACCAATGAGGTTGGTGAGAGGACAAGCACTCACTCAAATGATTGTTGAAGCAACAGCACATGCAGGACCAAAACTCATAGTGCAACAATATCAACTGGAGGATGTTTCTCTAGGAGAATGGTACGAAGATGTCATTTACTATTTACTGAATCATAAATGTCTACCCCACCTATAGGGAGTTTAGAAGTGTGCTCTCCACCTAAAAATAAGTAGCTACATGTTACAAGGATCCGTATTGTATAAAATAAATCATGAGGGTATCTATTCTAGATACCTTGGAAGAGAGGAAGCAAATCGAGTCCTAAGGGAGTTCCATGGCAAGTTCAGCACGGGTCATGGATCTGGGCCATCTAATGCACATTAGATACTAAGGGTAGGATATTATTGGTCGATAGTCTTCAAGGACACAAATAGCCATGTTCGCTCATTTCACACATGTCAAACAACCACTACTAAAGAACAGAATGTTGTTGTCCCTTTGCATCATGTTCTAGAGGTGAGACCATTTGCGCAATGGGGTCTCGATTTCATTGGTCTGGTAAGCCCTCCATCATCTGCAGGACATAGGTACATTCTAACTACTACTAATTATTGTACTAGATGGATAGAATCACTTTCTTGTAGACAATGCACAATTGAGGTAGTCACTAATTTTCTGGAAAGATTTATTTTAAATCACTTCGATTGCCTTCATGCATTGGTGTGTGATAATGGACCCACGTTTGCTTCATTGAAATTTGTTGGCTGGGATTTTGACTATGGAATAACCCTTAAGTTCATATCCAATTACTACCCACATGGAAATGGCCTTGTTGATTCCATGAACAAGAATTTGATAACTATGATAAAAAATTACTAGATAGGAATCCCAAGGATTGACATACCCAACTCCGATTTTCCCTTTGGGCAGATCGCACTCGCCACAAGGTGGCCCTTGGTGATTCTCCATTTCACTTGGTTTATGGCCTAGAACCTATCTTTCTGATCCACCTGAAGATGCCCACTCTCCAATTCATCAATGAATTGTACAAAGGGGGAACCATAGAGAAGCTCGGTTAGCTAAGATTTTTCACTTTGAAGAAGTATGAGACCACAGAATAGAATTTGTTTCCAAACACCAGGGTGTAGTCAAATGATGGTTCAATCGACGAGCCAAAATTAAGGCCTTTAGGATTGTAGATCTAGTCTTATGTTGGGACAGGGCCCATGAAAAGAAAGGGGGACATAACAAATTCCACAAGCTTTGGCTTGGCCCATTTCAGGTAACTAAAATTTTGGGAGATAATGCTTTCCGTTTAAAGACCCTTATTGGTGAGGATGTCCCATTTCCTATCAATGGGAAACATTTGAAACATTACTTCCAAGTATAAGCTCATGAGGAACTATTCTTTAAAATACCTGTACATAGGTTAGGTTAGGTTTCCTTTTGCTTTGCTCATGTTTTGTTGTTTTTCATCGTTTCATTTTACTTCTTTCCCAGTTGTTTTATTTTGCTAAGAGGTTCTTCGTTCCTGATGCGGTGGTCATGCTTGTTCAAGGAACGGTTCATTCTACTATCTACACTTAGTTTTCTTTGGCTAAGCATTCATTCTCGACTATTAATCCCCGATAACCACTTGGGAATGGTTTCCTCATTCGAACTTCATTTCAGAACCTGACCCTTTGTTGGATCTTTTACATCCATCTCAAATCTTGCACAAAACATCTGCTAATTATTCCCAAAGGGTTGTACAATGGCTGCTATGATAACCTGGTGAGAAAAAATCTCAAATCCTCTCTAGTGATCACTGTGACTCTCAAACCCATCGTAGGCTTAAGTGCTTACACGGATGAGCAAAAGATATAGTGCAGAAAGAAATATCAAAAGACAAGAAAAGAAAGACAAAAGGAAAATGTTAAAATCAAGCAACCGTTTGGGTGTGTGAATAGCTCTACCAGGGCTATGGATGCTTGGCTGGCAGTAGAGTAATGTTCATGAGGTCACAACAACAACTCTGTTGGGGCTATGGATGCCTAGTTGGAAATGGGGCAATGTCCAGGTTACTTTTGGTGTTGGATGATTTAAATAGATCATTTTGTTTGATTAGCTATTGCTTGCCACAGTTCCCATTGGAAGGAATAAGTTCACTACACACACACACTTATGAGATGTCTCATAGATTGATCCAACTAAGCACTGGGTTCTCCTAGTTCATTTATGGAAGTTGGCCTCTGGTCTATGAGACCAGAGATTCTAGGTCCATAATGAATATTTATCCTCGGAATGCTTGGGAGTGTTTCCCAACAGAGTCACCATTTATTGTGCCCCTAACACATATGCCCCATTCGAAATGGGGACCCTCTCCTTCTTTCGCCTTTCTGAGTCATTTTTCCATTGCCTCATTTTGTGTGCCCCTATTTTGGTGTCCTAGATGGTCAAGGAGTCTTAAGGATGTCATCTCAAGGAGTGGGTCCCCTTTGTCTTTTGTTTTTCCTTGGTGCTTTTTTTGGGTCTTAGGAGTTTTTCTTTTCCTCCTAAGACCTTGTTTCCTTTGCTGTGCAGGTTTAGGGCACAGGATGAAACTAGACCTAGAACCTTCACAAAGTTCTTGGTTCGGTTTTTGTTCTAGTTTCGGCTCCATTTCTTGTATTCTTGTTTTCTTTGTTATTTTTATTGTGTTTGGCCTTTGGGTTGGTTTCCTCGCTTAGGTATTCTTTGGTTTTCCTTTTTCCTTTGTTTCCTTTCCTTTCACCGGAAGTGAAACCGGGGTGGTAACTGAACTTGGAGCTTTGCAAAAGGTTCTGGTTGCATTCCACCTCTGCTCCCACTTTTCTCCTTTGTGTTGTGTCCCCATTTGGTGTCTTATCTGGGTCTAGTCTTGGCCCCGGTTCTGTCTTCCTTTGCTTTCTTTTGTCACCTTCCGTTTGTTTTCGTCGTGCTATTTTTGTTTGGGGGATCTTCTATGTTATGATGTGTTTGAATCTTCTTGAAAACTCACTTGATGCTAGTGATAAACCAGCAGAACCAAAGTGGGGGAGGAACCTGGGACCATTAGTTGGTTCTAGGTTCAGATTCCATTTTGTTCCCTAATCCGATCTCATTCTCGTTTCAAACCTGACCCTGCCTACATCAAGAAGCTTCCTATTCCTAATTCTCTCCTGGCTCCACTTCTAGTAAGTGAAAAATATGACTAAGTATGGAGAGTTACCCTGAAGGAGTAAAGAATTATGTGAGCGGGCCCTAATGCTTGCCCCCCCCACATGAATTGAAAGTTGCTAAGTAAAGGGAGGTAGCATGCAGACATTCCAGTACGAGCGGCCGCTTGCGGGTTGCCATCTTGCGTTCGCCACTCCTAACTACTGACTTGAGCTTCCCACATGCCATGCGGGTCCCGACCTTGTTTCCATCTAGACAATGATGAATGTATAACTCATGCCATGGCTCCCCATAGACCCAATGATGTGGGCCACCTTATGCAGAAATCCGTCCTGCCACTGCTTAGAATTCAAACTCACCAACCTTCTTGTCCACCATACGAGAATTTATGGGGGTGTATTAAATGAACTAGGGAGTATAAATAGTAAGCTCGACCTATCATTTTCACAATGTCAGGTTAGTTAGGAGAAAATTCAGTGACACCAGAGAGATCCAGTTCCTTCACCATTCTCTGCCACCGTTCCCGTCACCTACATCGACCGATTCCTCAGGGATTTAACAACTGGCTTTGTTAGGTTCTCGAGGTATGCTCGCATCCGCCCTCCCACAGTGTTTTTTGATGATTTCACGTTAAATAATGGATAAGCGAGGGAGAAGTATGCATTTGCTAGTTAGAGGGAATGAACATCTAAAAACCCATGTCGTAAAATTGCAAGGAACTCTTCAAATTTTCCCTAAAGTTGAATCTGGTACTTTACCGTTGCCATGCCATTCTTCTTACAGAACGCTTGTGCCCTCCAAGCCCGAGACTTCCCATCACCATCCAAAAAACTTCAAACTCACTTTGAAATGATGGCAAAAAGTCTCTTTGGGCCCGAGACCCCATATTTCCTTGCCCTGCTCACCTTCGGGACTTCCAAACTCAAAAAAATTTAGCCTCCCCTCATGCCTCGCAGGCTTGCTCCAGCGGGATTCTGTTCCCAAGACGCCGCATGGGTTTCACCATTTCAAAAAACATATCTTCCCCATTTTCCCGATCCCTAGGGCCCGCCATCCTGACCGCCGATGAGGTTTTCATGGAAGAAATCCAAAGGCCAAACACGATGTTGAGTTCGGTCCACCGGATCGCTCCCATCAAATTTTTGTTTAGCATCCACCATTCCAAATGACCATCATCCAACAGCCTCCTATCCCTTGACACCTGAGCACTTCAAAGATTAATAGGTTGTATTGGCCACCTTTCAGCCTCATGAGTCTTGGACCCTGAAACTCCCTCCTCAAAATTTCATTTTAGCCTAGCCGTTTCAAACAACGAACCTCAGACAACTTTCCTGACTCACATTTCTTGGTGCTCCAAATGTTATTCAATCGACCTCTAATCTGAAAATGAGCCTTGAACCACATGCTTAAATTGAACCCTCCCTTGCATAAACCTTTTGAGTCACCCAAACTTGAAGCTGGGGGGAACCACATGGATTTCCCTACCTTGTTCGCCCTTCACAAAGAGCAATCCTACCAAGGAAGTCTGGCCCCTTGGGCCCGGGTTGACCAAATTCCCTCCAGTAAACTACTAATGGAATCTCAAAGAAAATGTTTGATTTCATGAGTGATGTACTATCCAACCTGACTTTATTAGTGGGGGTTTTGGATAACATTGATTTCTTTATGCTTAATTGCACTTATCACACCTTTGTCTGCAGGATATATGGAATCAGGTGCAGGGCCCTTAGGGGCAGCTACAGAGAAAGACAAAAGGGAATAAATTAGGAAGAGTTCCCTATGGGAAAGAGGACAAAGACTAGATGAAATATCAATTTCAAGGGGAGCCTTTGCACTCAAAGATCATCACAAACTGGAAGGAGATTACTAATACTAATATTGGGCATGTTGATATTGATGAATTTAAATAGAGGGTTAGAGTCAGCCCAAAGACTGAAAATGCAAGGCTTATTAGAAGAAACAAAATTGCTAAGCCTATAGGCTTTCCTCCATCCCTTGTCACTCCTGAATTGGTCATGGCATGCAGGAAAGCATATCAGCCAGAGAATCAAACAATAGTTGATAGAGATGGGAAAATTTTGGTTGATATGTCAGGAGAGGCGATAACAAAGACTTTTCACATCCCTACCTTTGGAGAGATGGAACTACCGACAATCGAGGAGTGCAAGGCAATGTGGTATGCAGATACCATCAGGTGCAAAAAGCTGATTAATCAGTACTGGCTCAAAGAGAAGTAGGGCAGCACTGCGAAAGCTCCCCAAGAACTTTACCACAGTGATTTCCATGAAGACTATCATGACTTAGTAACTCCGTTGAGTAGAATAATGGTCCTTCGCACTACTTCATATTTTCAAGAATGGATGGTCTACTTTGTAGAGGAGATCCTTTGGGGAAAGGAAGAGGGTTCCACATAGACCACATTCTACTAGGGAGGAATCATAAGTGACTTCTTCCATGAGCAATTTATGAATGTTAAAAAGACCTCCAAATTTTATATGACATCCTACTTAGTTTACTTGTTGGTTGAACATAGGTAGTATAGTGGATTGTTTAGAGTGTCTAATGAAGAATCTAGCCATGCATTAAAATTTTATGATAGATACCCTCAGTTGTAGTATAGAAATTTCAAGATGGACTATTGGAGAGTGATTGACACTTTCATAGGTCACATTATTAGGCTACTTGGAGGAGATTTCAAGAGAAGAGTCTCCCACAATGCTCGGGCATTCCTTAAATAGTATGCCTTCTTGTTTATTTAGTACCCTAAATTCACCTACATTCACACCCAAGGCTACACAAAAAGGACAAATAAGCTTCCCCGGTACCCCAATGACCAGATATTATTGCTAGAAATTTCTCAGTAGTTGTGACATGTACATACTCTTCTCAGCAGCAAACATTTGGTAGGAATACCCTATCCTCTTTCTTTTGGTCAAGGGATGTACGAGCTACAAACCTCTCAATGTGTAGGGAACACAGAGAAGGAATTAGTAGAATTCCATTTCAGCCTCCACACTTCTTGCCCACAGATGGACCTGTATGGGCACATAAGGAATACATTGGGACCAGAGTATGCCCACCTGCATCATGTTGAAGATTTATGGGAAAATTGCAAAGATGATAAGGAAGTACGCATGAGGTAGTACATGTGACTAATTGCGTACTTTGTGAAAAGAGTGAATTTATTTCCTGTACCTAATCAAGTTGAAGATGAAAGTACCATAATGGACCCCAGGTACAATGCAGTCGCTAGCTTTCCATTGCCAGCAATAGATTGGGATGAGCAGGAGGTCGATGACCTCGATATTATAACTAATCTCATTGAGGCTCACACCAAGGAATGGGTCGATGGACAGGTAGCTCGATTGAAGCAACAAGGGGTTTTCCTAACATATGAACGAATGAAAAGTGAACCTAGTGCCATAGATGATGCAGCTACTACCACCTCAACAGGAGAAACATCTAAATCTCCCCCACTTACAAGATAAAGGAAAAGAAAAGAGACTGAAGAAAAACAACCAAATCCAAAATTTTACGAAAGGAAAGCTTCTGAGGGTGAGCCCGCAAGGAAACATAAAATGTCAGGAAGCATCACAAGGCTTCCCGCAATTCAAGAAGATCCCCTTCATGAGGGAGAAGAAATGGAGATGGATCAACCAAAGTCCCCGCCGGCCGCCTCTGATGTTGTCATACCTCTGCTTGTTTCTCAAGCTATGGTTGCTACATCCCCACCCACGGTGGACATCTTGGTTCACCTTGCCTCCTCTTCAAAACCTAGGCCCATAGTATTGATTGATTCCTCCTCTGCTACCACTTCTCCACTTTCCTCCGCCTCTATGTACCCCACCACGTTGCTTCCACTGGTAGTAGCAACAATACTAATGCCAACACTTACATTGCTAGAGGCATTCTCACAACACATGAAAAATGTCCCCTCTAAGATTTCCCAAGTACTAAGGGATCCCACCATCCAAGTTGCCTTAGCGCAGGTCCTCGCCCGTGCCCCTCCCTCAAAGCCTCTGATGGAGCCACCAACAATGGAAGCTATAATGGCAATATCAATAGAATGGGAGAGGCGAGAGATTGAAGTAACCAAAGCATTGGAAGAGGAGACAGATGAATATCACAGAAATCTAGAGTATGAGCACATAGGAATCGACAAGGTGGTTCATGAAGAAGAAGAAACAGGATCCTTCAAAAGTAGAGATGAAGAGGAGGACATCGACGGCAAGCTTATTGTGAAAACTTTTGATCCTGATTTTGAAGAAGGGCTGGCTAGGAAACTAAGTGATGTCAGAGAAGAAGTAGAAAGGTCACTTCCCAAAGAAGAAGGGCAAGAAGATGACAAGAGTGAAGAAAATGTGGAGCTTCCTACAGGTGAACAGGAAGAGGAAAGCCCTGAACATGACTAAGAAATGCATTTTTTTGAAGGACAAGAAGAACAAGAAAGGAAACAACACGAAGATGTTCCACCTCCTCGTAAAGAGGGAGAGAATGTAGAAGAGGATAAGCCTGAAGATGAGGTTCAAACTAACAGGAGCCTCGAAGTAGAAAATTCTAAGGAGCATGTACATGAGGATGAACAAGATAGAGAAATTGAAGAAAAAGAAAAAGGGGAGGTTGAGAAAGAAGAAGGTCCCAAGGAGCGATTACCTACTAAGTCTCCTATTAAATGCCTTGTGTTCATCCAAGAATCTAATGAGGAAGAGGGAGAAGGCAATAAAATGGAGAAACAAGCTCCCAGAGATAAAGAAGTAGAAGTCCAAACGAATGAAGAGGAAGGTGATCATGAATCACCTAAAGAAAAATATGCTATGCCTGAATGGCTAGAAAAGAAACTTGAGAAGAAATCCCCCACCCCAGCTGACCTAAGAGGAAGGTTGGAAGCTATCTTAGCTAGGGCACAAATCAACACCAAGAGGGAGAAGAAGCCCAAAATATATCCAAAGTGATGACGGATGTCTTCAGATCTCGAACCATCCAAGTGGCAACACTAGTAGTGGGAGCAGAAGGGATAAAATACAATATCTCTACCATTGACTTAGGAACAACTACTAGAGAGAAAAAGGTAGAGCACCTCCAAGAATTTGTTACCACAATAGTACACTTGATACAACAAGACAAGATTTCAAAAGAAGATCTCAAGGCATAGGTGGCTGACCTAATGGCATACATCCAACAATGGTCCTCCGTGGAAGACATGCCTACCACATCCATGGCTCCACCAAAACTGCTATCAAAAGATAAAATAGACAAGCTAGAAAAGAGGAAGAACCTAGATAAGACTACAAAAAGTTGGTTCTGATAGGTCCTATATATTGGAAACATGGGCATCGATCATGTTTTCCGGACAGCTAACAAATTCTTGGATCTCCAATATTCTCTTGAGGGTATGAGGAAGCTTTGCACTGACTTCCCAAAAAGATATGAGTCTTCCTACCTAAAGATTTAGCCTATTCTTAAATTTCCGAGTGCAACTTGGGAAAAGGAGCTCACCTTCAAGAAGGATGACGACTGGCTAGTGGATGTATGGAGGCAAGACTTTGTGAATCAAAAAGAAAGGTTGGAGTTTGTGCTTGATAAGGTGAATATGGATATCGAGTGGGCGAAGGAGATCCGGGAACATTGTATTCGGTACTTGAAGTTGTTAACAGAATATGATATGCCTACCATACAAATGGCTCTAGAGAAAGTAAAACCCAACTTCTAGAAGAAGATCGAGGACAAGATGTCAGATGAAATCACCACTAATTTAATGAGCTTCGTTGCTTGAGCCTTCACCCAGTCAGAGATGTTCTAAGACCACACTGCAAAGTATGATGAAGATTGGGAAATGCTCACTGAACAATCCAAAGAGTGGAGTTATCAGGTGTTGTGTTCTAAAATTGTGGACATGGACAAGCTCCAACCACTAATTCTGAAGTTTATAGAGTATGTAGCTTTGAAGAAGAAAGAAGGAAACCCTATTATTGATGAAGAGTTCCTAAGGGAATAGCTATAGCAAAAGGGAAATTAGCAGAAAGAAAAAATGCTACAGTGTTGTAACTAGAGGACAAAATAGGGATAAAGACAAAGTTGTATTTTAAATTGTAAAATATTGTGGGGTTGGTAGAACCCTAATTTTTAGTGAATCTTGGCCACACAATGCAAATTAATCTTGGCCATTCGTTCTACCTTTTGGACACTATAAATAGGTGTTCTCCTCTCATTTTAAAGAGAGAGTTGACTTGTTGTAATGACATGCTGCAGAAATTTTAATGGAAATACATTGACTGTGGTGAATTTTTGAGTTTCTCTACATGTTTCATAATTCAATCTCCCATAGTTAGATATTTTAGTTAGATTTACATTGCTATTCTTGTTGGTTTTAGATTTCTTAGATAGACTTGGTAATGTTGTTCTGTGGTTATGCAAATTTCTGTTGTGTAGATGCCTTCCCAATCCATACTTTTTGCTATTTGCTACTAGTAAATGGTTGTGTAAAGTTATTCTGGGCTAAAACTTAAAGTTTCTTTAAAATTTTATCTTTATTCATACATGTATGTGGTGGATGAATGGTAAAATATCTATAGACCTTACAAGATAGCACAATTTTCGTGACACTGTAGGTTTCTTGGTTAAGTGGAATCTTGTTTGAAGGAAGTTTTCCATAGCAGAACCTCCATGATCACCATTCATAGTTAGTTGCAGATCTAGGAAACTCTCATCTTCCCTACTCTTTTTCCTCATTTTTTTAGAAATAACCTAAGCAAAGGTTCATTGCACATTGTAAAGCCAAAACTCAAGGAAAACTTTGGAGTTTTAGATAGTTGTTCGAACATGCAGCAAAGTGCATGCCAGTTTCCATCTTAGAAACATCAATCTTCAAGATTCATTTCATCCTACCCAGCTATGTAAGTCTTCCTTGTGATTATCAACAAAATCACATCCATAATTAACTAAGGAATTCCATGCAAGTCATGACCTAACACCTGAGAGACCTTAGGGTGATTTTCAACAACTTGTTGTTGGAAGTCTCCTTTCGACAGAGGTAGTGCACTTACGCATTTCCTGTGTTGAGAAAGTGTGTAAAACGAAACATGAACAGTTACTAAAATTCATGATCAACAATGAGTTAAAATTTGTATGAAATAGAAAACATGTTTTGGTAAGTAATTGGGAGATATCAATTAAGTGGAGCTTCACTACATCTATGCACTTCAAGAAAATTGAAAGCTAAAGATTGCTACAATGTGTGTATCATGTTGGGGAGATAAAAATAGTGAAAGGAGGGAAATGTGTTCCATTGAAAATGATCTCTAAGTTAAGAGAAATCTGCATTATGAGTGAAAGAAAATAAAGCTACAGTTGTAGGTGTTGAGCTTGAAAAGAATGAAATTATTTTTCTTTCAAAATAGTGAGCTTGTGCTATAGTGAGTTAGGGCTTCATTATGTAGGCAAGTGCAAAATGCCCAATTCAAGCTTCGAGGAGAGAACCCACACTTGTTCACATTTAAAAGCTTCAAAATGGAAAAATAAAGGAAGCTCAAGCTCATAAACAAGTGGCAAATGGACCCAGCCAAACTCTCATGGTTGCGCCCTAGAGAGGCAATTTTTCCTCAAAAGCTCGAATACCCACTTAGGGTTTTGTCACAAAATGAAAGAACAAGAAAAAATAACCAAGGTTCGAGCTTATATCATATGTTGAGCTTTCAAAAAATGAAGAAATCAAAGCTAATGGCCGTGTCCACGAAGGGTTTGCAAACCCTTGAAACAAAAACAAAATGCTTGTTTTTATCCAAATTATGTCTTCTTTACAAGTGCCATTCATTGTTACATCATGGGTCGAGCCTGAAAATAAATCATTTTTTACAAAAAAAAATATATATACATGGTGAAGACATGGCTAGAACAATGGCCATTCTCATAAAAAAACTCATTCTCTAATTGTTTTTCTCAACAAGGTCACAAATTGAGCTCTTTTTAAGGGGAAAATGCTTTCAAAATGAAGAAAGAAAAGCTCACCTTGACTTTAGGTGGAGAAAGCTCATCAAAACCCACAAGCCAAGATTTTAGAAGCTCAAGCAAACTCTCTCATGGCAGCCCCAAAAGAGTGGTAGAGAATGTCAACACAATGGAAACACAAAATGCATTAAAATTTGGTCATGGTCGTAGCCTATGGGCCAAATTTCTTTTCAAACGGAGCTGAAAAATGTATCAAAATGTAGACAAACATCTTACCATCGAATGCAAAGGAGAATCAACAAGAGTAGCACTGAAACGGGTGAAGAAATGAGCTCCAAGGCTCCAAACCCTAATTCCCCATGGCGGCCCCCAGTAGATCCCTATTTTCCCCAACTTGGTCAATGAAAATGATAGCCAAAAAATGTGTTTAGAGTTAGTTTTGATGCTAGGGTTTCCCCATGTGTCTAATTTGAATGTGATTTTAATCACATTATTTTCCAAAAAGAAAATGTTTATTGATGCCCCATATCATATGTTGCCTAGGTCGATCAATGCCTTAGGCATTTTAGTGCTTTTTGGAGAAATCAAATAAAAACTATACCTTGCCCTATGTTTTCCATGTGGTCCATTTACGCACTGCCCATTTCACTAGGCCAAAGTTGTCAATGCCTTAGCTTTTCATTTAGGTCTAGGGATCATTATCATTTTTTTGATTTTTTATATGAAAAATCAAATACATAGGAGCTTTCACATAGTTTTGATTTTTTGCAAATATTGTTTTTTTTTACTCAAACTATAAAAATAAAAATATTTGAACTCAGGAAGAAAAATCAAGTGTATTGGGGGCCTTTCTATTTTGTAATTAGAAATAGTGCACTTAAGTTGAAATCAAAACTTTCCATTTAGAGTTGAGTTCTTAGGCGGATTGGGAAAGGAGGTGACAAACTAAACTTTCTATTTTCAGTTCTCGAGCTGTTTGCACCTAATTTTGAGGATTTTTGGATGGACTCTTTCGAGATGAAAAGCTTCCATATTTTTGAGGCAGTTTGGAGAACATTTTTGGCACTATTTTCTAGGCTTTTTCTTGAGCTCAAAAATGTAGAATGAGTTGCCTTTTGGAGAAGCAATGGGCCTTATTTTTCCTTTCTCACCGTTGAGGTCACTTGATACCTATAAGTTTGAGAAAATTTGAATTTCTCGGGGTTCAAAATTTTGTTTCTTGCTTTCATATGCATTGTAGAGAGTTTTGTAAACCTTTTGAATTGGATTTTGATATCTTACTCTTTCAATTTCAATACAAGCAGCAAATTTTTCCTTTCTTGTTTTCTTATCTTGTGCTTACAATGATAATCTGATGTTTTTGATTCAAAGTGGTGAATCCTTCTATAGTCTTATTATTGTGGGTTGTGGGAAAGAATTATAGATGGTCCAGGTTTCATATTGTATTCAATGATTCACAAATATTTATGAAAAACACTATTGAGCTAAATGTTCTAAGGTGGATTGTGAGAGCTAATGCTTTAAGAGAGGTTGTTGTGGGTTAAGTTTTTTTCAAAATCTTAGAATTTCTAGGTGATCATCTTAAGTTGTAGATTTCATTTTTTTATCTTTCTTCCTACCCCTTTCTCCTAAAAGTTCATAGCTAGGTGATTAGCTATAGGGAACCATCCCACTCTGGAGATTTTCTCACTCATTGATTGACCCACAAATCAAAGAGCATTTCCATGTTGCAACAGGATAGCTAAGCCTAGCTTGACTGCGGGTGCAATCCTAATTGCCAACAGTTTTTGGCACACCCGGTGGGACCCTAGAGTCTTATCTTTAGAGCCATTTTTCTAAGTTGTAAGTTGTTGTTTAGTATATGTAGCAACATTTTCTGATTATAGATGTCTCAAAAATATACCTAGCGACTCCTAATTTCTAGTGACATTGTAGATTTGGTACAAACAACTTATGGGAAGAATCCATACTAGATCTATTCCAATGCCTTATGAGTATTTGCAACTCTCCCCACTGAGAAGGAGAGGCAGAACACTAAGGAGGACATTTGATTCAACGAGAAGAGAAAATTCAACACCACCAAAGCTCATTCTCATTATCTCTGTGAAGAGGAACCCAACTCCAATATCTCAAGCACCTCCTATGGAAAGACAATTTTCCTTCACACCATTCAACAAGGGTAGTTCGTCATTTTTGGCTCAGCATGATGATATCCCAGTAGCAACACTTAAGGGACTGCCTTACTTCACTAGCGAAGACCAAACTACCCTGGTGGAACACATCTAAGATGTGCCAACATTATGTTCAGTGCACAACATAACATAAGAGAACATGGCTATAAGATTGCTAGCTGCTTTGTGTTGTGCAGTTTTTGCACACACGCCCCACTGAAAGTAGGGACCCTCTTTTGATTTTGCTTTTGGTTTTTGGCCCTTGTTATTTTGAGGTTATTGCCTTTGCATGTGCTTTAATGCTTATCTTATTCGTGCAAATGTCCCCCTTCTAGGAAGCACTTTGAAAATCAAATGTTTTGGGAAATTTTTAGGTTTTTGACTACTTTCGCAAAAATCCACTCCTGGCGGACTTTCCTGAATCCTATCTTGGTCTGATTTTATATACCTTGTGTAGTAGTTCAGAAATTTCGGGTCTTCACGGAATTCCGTCGTGATCCTATTTTTCCGAATGTTTTTTGTCTTGTCAGGTTCCCAGATATTGGTTGTGGATGTCTTTTTGATTGCATTAGTGTCATTTGTATGATTCCTGAGGGAGGTATTTAGTAGATTTTTGGGGAATTTTATGCCATTCTGCTTTATCATTTGCATTTTGTTGAGTTGAAGTGCTCAATCCTGAGGTGCTGGGTTGGCTTTGGTGTGTTAAATTTTTTGATTGTTGGATTTGGTGGTGATTCCCTGGGCGTCATAATTGTTGTTGTTTATTGGGTGTTTAGAACCATTATTTGTCATTGTTGTAATCAAATATCACTTCATCAAATGGTATGTACGTATTGCCCTGCTCTTTGATTGATGAATGTGAATGATTATTTCATTCTGGATATGCTTGGAGTTTCAATTTTTGTATGTTTGGGCATTTCAAAGCTAGGGTTTCTTGATTCTGTTAGATTGATGATTCCCCAAGTGAGTTTCGAGCTTGTTTTTCATTTTCATCTTGCTTGCTTGTGGGCCATAACAATCCTTTGAAAATTAGTAGTTGAGTAACCTGAACCCCAAGCTTATTTGTGCATCAATGGCGGATCTTTAGGCTTTCACACCTAGGGCATCACCATTTCCTTTTGATTTTCTTTAAGAGGAGCCTTAAGTTCAAAGAAAATCAGTAGGAGGTTCAAATCAATTTTTTTGCAAGCCCAAATTCCTCAAATTTGTGATCATTTGATCAATTTGAGCAAGATCGTGAGAGAACATCGATATTCAGGTTTTCCTTCAGTTTTAGGATTTTCCTTCGCTGGCAGATTTCCTTTATTTTCCTTGTTCTCTCCATTTTCCCGAAATGTGTTGAATTCTAGAGTCTTGCCTGCTTCATGGATTTCCTTCGCTTTCGGATTTTCCTGAATTCTCCTTCATACCTTCATTCTCCTAGAATTCATATGCCATTGTTGTTTTCATGGAATTTTTTCCAGCGCAGATTTCTCCAAAACTTTGTTGAAAATGAAAGATAGAGAGATAGCATGGTGCGTTAACTAATGATTATGCATTGTATGATTGATTTGAATTATTTAAGGATGTATCATGTTGTTTCTTGGCTTATGATGATTTACTAAATGACTAATGAATAATTTTCATGTTTATTTTGTTGAAATCCACGTGACTTGGAATTTTTCGAAATTCCTCTCTAGCCTGGATTCTACGGATGGTTTGAAAACCCGAACTTTGAGATGATTATTTTATATGAGATTTAGAGAATCTTGCTTATTATGGGGACTCATTTTGAGGATGAATTTATCATTTGTGATTAACTTACTTGGTTTTGTATGATCTTTACTATGGTTTCTTTGTTGGATGCAAGCTGAATCAAGTAAAGTAGTGACTGGTGGAACCAAGGGTAAGGTGATGGATCCAAGTATAGAGGGTTCTTCTATTTCTGAGGCATAAAGAATCAAGATGGATATCAAGAGAAAAATTCTTGAAAGCAAGCTTACTTCTGTTTGGTCGAAGGTGACTGATACAAATGTTGAACTATGGGAATATGAGGAGTTCAAGACCAAGATGGCAGAACAAAACCTTCCTTTGTTGGCTAGAAGAACATTGGAATCAGGATTGGCACATGTGGTTGGATTCCCTTCTACAGTGCAATGTTATGAATTAGTTCTTGAGTGTGACAGGCACTACGATAAGGGTACACAGAGGATAGTTGGCCCTCAAGGGAGAATTCTAGCAAATTTGAATCCTGTGTCTATAGCCCAGACCTTTGACATGCCAGACATATCTCATGTGGTGGTTTTTGATATGGATATGGCAAGGAAATTCTATGAGGAGGATACTATCAAGTCTCAACAGGTCATCAACTCATGGTTGGAGAAGCCTAAGTCTCACTACTCCAAGCTGCATAAACAACTATTTAGAGAAAAATTCAAGGAGTACTATGATACCATCACTCTTCTCAGTAGGGTGGTAGGGTCAAAGAGTGTTGGAATGTTTGAAAATTGGATGCTCCATGTCATTGTGAGGATGGAGCAAAATATTAACTATCATTGGGCAGGTGTTATAAGTGCTATGATTCATGAGTAGATGTGCAATGTATTGCAAATAGAGACCTTCACAATGACTTCCTACTTAGTCTACGCACTTGCAAGATTCCATCCATATAAGGGGCTAAGTACAAGAGGTGTGTTTGGGAAAGATGTGATCTATGAGGTTTATCCACAACTGCATCTGAGAAAATTGAGCTATAGGAGGGTGAATGATGCATTCACCATGTACATCACCAGATTATTGTAAGGTGTAGAGCATGTGAGGATATCTAACTAGGCCAAGGAACTAATCAAAAGGTATGGGGCTTGGTTCATACAGTTTCCCACCTTCTCATACATAAGGGTAGATGGCTGCCAGCAGGATCCATATTGACTTCCAAGGTACCCAATAGGCCATATCATACTCTTGGAAGTCATGAGGAAAATTTGTAACTTTGATGCCATGGTGAAAAAGGATAAGCATAAGACTGGATTTGGTGGTGACTTCCCTTTGAGGATAGGAACTAGTGAGGCATGTCTTTCTATTAATTTGGCCAGTGCTTCTGAGGAAGAAATGAGCACTCTTGGGTTATTCTTCCATTCCAAGAGATCCAAGTTTGATAGAACTAGTGAAGCACAAAAGAAAGCCAGTAAAGAGTATAGCCACAAGGATGATATGGAAGACTATTGGGCCAATTGCAGTGATGAATTTGAGATTAGAAAGAAGTTTTCCAGGCTTCCTGTTAACTTGGTGCAACTTTACAATGTGAAGGCCATCCCAGATCAAGTTGAAGAGGATGGAGATCTGATCCAGGGCCATGCTTATGAGGTAGTGAAGGACAAGCCAGTTGGAGAAATAGAATGGTTAGAAGAGGAGAAAATAGAGCTGGAACAACTTATGACTCTAGTCATTAAGTATACTAAGTTGTGGCACAAGCATAAGATGTGGGAGCTAGAAAGTGAAGGTGTGCAATGCACCTATGATTTAATGGGAGACTTGGAGTCTCATTCCACTTCCGAGGAGTTAGCTAAGCATGATCCTAAGGGTAAGGGAAAGGTGATTTCTCCTTTCAAGATCAAAATTAAAGATGCTCAGGCAGAGGAAGAACAGGAAGCCGAGAAACAAAGGAAGCAAATTGCAAAGAATTGGGAACATGTTTCAAGAATGAGGAAGTCAGCAAAAGATGAAGCTGAAAAAGAAGACAAAGAGGTTAGTGTCCCTGTGCCGAAGAGAAGAAGAATGGTGAGATTATCATAGAAGGAAAAGGAAAGCTCCAAGGCAGGGGAGGAAGTTGGCCCACCTATGATAAATGTGGAGAGCTCAGGAGAAAGGACACTAGTGTACACAAGGAAATCAAGAACTACTTCTCCTAAGGACAGTGTGCCAAGTAAGGATCTCCCTCCAGTCACTCCTGATGTAGAACAACATAATGATATCCCTCCTTCCTATGAAGCTCACAATGAACCAGGTGAATCCAAGGAAGAAGAACGTCACCAAGATACAGAAAGAGAAGAATTTCAAGAGGGAGAGCTCTTTAGTGTTGAGGCAGAAATAGAGAGGGTGATACAGTCTCCCCTAGTAACATATGAGGATTCACCTGCTAGAAGTGAAGAGGATAGACATCCTCAAAGAGAGAAAACACTAGTTAAGACTCTATCGCTGGTGCATGAAGAAGAAGAGCATAATCAAGAAAAAGAGGATGAGTCTAAGGAGATTCCTGAGAAGTAGGATTTGAATGAAGATGTGTTTAAGGACCAACAAGATGAAGTTGGACAGAGTAAAGAACAGTCAGAATCCACTGTTCCCAGTTGGTTGGATAGGGAATTGAGGAGAAAAAATATTGTTGTGGATGATACTGTTAGGGTTAGAAAGGAAAATATCTAACAATTAAATGCAGATTTAATTAATAAACAGAGAAACTAAAACACACACAGAATAAATCATAACACAAAAATTTAATGTGGTTCACCAAATCCGGGCTACATCCACCAAACCGCAACCATCCAATGATTTTATTATCCATTGCAAAACCTATTACAATCTTGTGAATAATCATGTTTTTCATCATATTGTAACACCCATTCGAACCCATTTTTATCAAGCTTAGAATCTTGCAAATTTTTGGGTTCTACAAAATTGGATTTTTCTTTTTTCGTTGATTTTTCCCTTTTTCGGTGATGATGTGAAAAAATAGGAGGAAATTTTTTCTCATGGATTGCTGCCCCCGAAACCCCGCCCGAGGCCCAGCCCAGCCCTGAATGCTGGAAAGGATACATGCTAGGGTGTACAGTATACTATGGGCTATATAGTATAGCATGATCAGTCACCGCATACCAACAATCTCCCACTTGGAGACTGATCAGGCTCCACACTAACACAATCTCCCACTTGGAGACTAATCCTAGATGACACTACCCACTGGAAATAAGTACCTTGGACCCTACTGCTCTGTTATACTTGAATTCAACCTTGAAGGCCAACTGAAGCTGAAGAGGAGCTCAACTTCTCTCTTGTCACCGCCTTCATAAACATATCCACTAGATTGACATCTGTATGTATCTTGTCCAGCTTGACCTGTCCATCCTCCAACATCGACCGAATGAAATGATATCTCAACTGTATGTGTTTTGTTTTAGAATGCAAGGAAAAATTATTTGCAAGATGTATAGCACTCTAGCTGTCTGTAAACAATTAATTTCTAGCCTGTTGTTTTCCCAACTCATCCATGAAAAGTTGTAGCCATATAATCTCTTTTGTTCCCTCTATTGCAGCAACATACTCTGCCTCTATGGTGGATAAAGCAACCACCTTTTGCAATCAAGAAATCCAACTCATTGCTATCCCACCAACTATAAATACATAACCTGTGGTACTCCAACTGGTATCTATATCCCCTTCCAAATCTGAGTCAACATAGCCTTTTAAATCAGTATTAGAGCCCCCAAAACATAAATATTTATTGGATGTACCTCTCAAATACTTGAGAATCCATTTTACCGCATTCCAATTCTCAACTCCGGGATGACTTAAATACCTACTAACAACTCCTACGACATGTGCAATATCTGGTCTTGTGCATACCATAGCATACATTAAACTGCCTACAGCTGAAGCATATGGTACCTTAGACATTTTTTCTTCCTCCTCTTGTATCTTTGGACACATCCTTAGTCAATTTAACATGACTAGGCAAAGGTGTGCTGATAGCTTTTGCATTCTCCATATGAAATCTCTACAACACCTTTTCAACATAATTAACTTGAGATAAAAACAATTGTTTGTTTTTCCTATCTCTACAAATTTTCATACTAGGGATTTGTTTTGTTGCCCCCAAATCCTTCATAGCAAAAGATTTTGCTAATTGTTGTTTTAGCTCACTTATGTGATCCATGTTAGACCCTGCTACAAGCATGTCATCAACATATAAACATAAAATAATGTAGCTATCATTATACAACCTTTTAAAATAAACATAATGGTCAGAATTACACTGGATGTAGCCTTGCTCAGCCATAAAACTATCAAATTTCAAGTACCATTGCCGAGGTGCTTGTTTCAAGCCATATAAACTTTTCTTCAATCTGCACACTAGTTTCTCCTTACCTTTGACCTCAAATCCTTATGGTTTTTCTATATATATTTCCTCTTCCAAATCACCATGGAGAAAGACTATTTTAACATCAAGTTGTTCTAAATACAAATCTTCAGCAGCCACAATACTTAAAACAATACAAATAGAAGTCATTTTAACAACAGGAGAAAAAATCTCATCAAAATCAATACCCTTTTTCTGTGCAAATCCCTTTACAACTAATCTAGCTTTAAATCTCTTCTTACCTCCATCCTCCTCTTTCAGCCTATAAACCCATTTGTTTGTTAAAGCCTTTTTACTTGTAGGCAACTTGCATAATTCCCAAGTTTGATTTTTTAGCAAGGATTCCATTTCTTCTTCCATTCCATGCTCCCAATGAACCCTTGGTATCCACCTACATAACTTCATCATAATATTCTGGTTCATTAGCATCACTTAACAAAATAGTATACAGAGAGGGAGAGTATCTTTTTGGAGGTCTACTTATCCTTGAAGATCGTCTAACAGGAGTTTGTTGTATTTGTTGTTGCTGTTGTTTCCCAACATGAGGAACCACTGAAACATCATTGTTTGGAATATCATCCAACACTGCATAATCATTTTCTTTCTTCTCATGTTGCAACAACAGATCTTTGTACAAAAAATTCTCATTGAATATGACATCCTTGCTTCTCACAATTTTTTGAATTTCAAAATCCCAAAGCCTATAACCAAATTCATCAATGCCATATCCAACAAATATACATTTCTTTGATTTTGCATCAAGCTTGGTTCTATTTTCAGAATCTACATGTGCAAATGCTTCACAACTGAAGGTTTTGAGAAAAGAATAACTCACCTTCTTGCCTTTCCATGCTTCCTCTAGAATACCACAACCCAAAGGATTAGAGGGACCTCTATTAATTAAATAAACAGTAGTGTTTATAGTCTTTGCCCACATTTTTAAAGGCAACCCAACATGCAATCTCATAGTCCGTGCATGCTCCATTATTGTTCTATTCATGCGCTCAGCCACTCCATTTTCCTGTGGAGTCCTTGGAACCCTTTTCTGCCTACGAATACCATTAGAGGAACAATAATATTCAAACTCTTTGCTGCAATACTCACCACCATTATTAGATCTGAGACATTTTATCTTTTTACCTGTCTCATTCTCAACCAAGCTTCTCCATTTTTTAAAAGTTTCAAAAACATCAAATTTCTGCCTAAGGAAATAAATCCATACCTTCCTAGTTGCATCATCAATGAATGTAACATAATACAGAGAGCCACCAAGAAAAGATACCTGAGCTGGTCCCCATACATCTGTATGCACAAGTTCCAATTTCTCATCTTTCTTTTGCTTCCCATCTTTGAGAAAACTTACTCTCTTTTGTTTTCCATACACAATTTTCACAGAAATCCATATTAACACATTTTAGACCTGAAAAAACTTTATTTGAATGAAGTACTTTCATACCTTTGGCACTCATATGCCCAAGTCTATTATGCCACAGTGATGATTCAGAGTCCATAACAACTATATGATCTTCTACTTGCTGAACTGCAGCAGCTATTCCTGAACATTGACCTTTTTTCATAACAATTAAAGTAGAAGGAACAATATGACCTATACAAAGATATAAGGTGCCTAATTTCACACCTTTTTCTACCACTAAGGCACCCTTTGTGACCTTCCAATTTTTATCACTAAATGTAACAACACAACCTTCATCATCTAGTTGCCCTGCTGAAATTAAATTTTTGCTTAACTTTGGAACATGCCTTACCTCACGTAATAGCCAATGATTCCCATTCTGCAACTTAATCTTGATTCTTCCCTTTCCAAAAATCTGACAGGGTTCGTTATCTTCTAAATAAACCAGCCCAAAATCCCCTTGGACATAATCAAAAAAATAAATTATGTGGGAGGTAGCATGAAATGAAGCCCCTGAATCTAACACCCAAGAATCATCAGCATTATCAAGGGAAAGAATCAAAGCATCCTCATCAAATTTATTACTTACCACATTTTCCTCCTTACTTCCTTCCTTTTTGTCTCCTTTATTTTTCTGAGACCAACAATCTTTCTTTAAATGACCTGGCTTACCACAGTACCAACAATCTCTCTTGTCTCTAGATTGGGACCTTATGTCCTTTGATTTTCCTCGTGACTTCCCACGATTTCCAGAATTGTTTCCTCTCTCCTTTGTTCTGCCCCTGCTTTTTGCATTCAAAACACTACCTGATGTGGATGTTCCACTTGAGCTTTTCCTATGGATTTCCTCACTCAAAATAACACCAACAAAATCATCAAATTTCAATGTATTCGAACTAGAAACATAATTCCTAATAGCCATTACCAAGCTATTCCAGCTTTCAGGCAAATAGCATAGAATCAAAAGAGCCCTAACTTCTTCATCAAAGTTTACTTTTATAGAAGTTAATTGACTGGTGACCGTATTACACTCATTTAAATGATCAGTAACTGACCCACCTTCTACCATTTTCATATTAAATAAACGCTTCATAAGAAATACCTTATTCGAAGCAGAAGGATTTTCATATAACTTCGCCAGGGTTTCCATCAACTCTTGAGTTGTCTTTGATTTTGTAATATTGAATGCCACCGATTGTGCCATGCATAAGCGAATACTACCAAGAGCCTTTCTATCCAAAATCTCCCAGTCCTCATCAGACATTGCTTGGGGTTTCTTGGTTTTCCCTTCCAATGGCTGCCATAAATCCTTTTGATAGAGATAGTCCTCCATCTGCATCTTCCATAATTGATAGTTCTACCCATTAAACTTCTCAACCTTCTTACCCTCGTCTGCCATTACTCCCACTCAATCGTGAGACTTTTCTATAAACAATAATTGAAAGACAACCTGCTTCGATACCACTTGTTAGGGTTAGAAAGGAAGATATATAACAATTAAATGTAGATTTAATTAATAAATAGAGAAACTAAAACACACACATAATAAATCATAACACAAAAATTTAACGTGGTTCACCCAATCTGGGCTAAATCCACCAAACTGTAGCCATCCAATGATTTTAATATCTAGTGCAAAACCTATTACAATCTTGCGAATAATCGTGTTTTTCATCATACTGTAACACCCATTTGAACCCCTTTTTATCAAGCTTAGAAGCTTCTAGATTTTTGGGTTCTACAAAATCGGATTTTTCTTTTTTCGTTGATTTTTTCCTTTTACGGTGATGACCTGAAAAATAGGAGGAAAATTTTTCTCGGGGGCTGCTGCCCCCGAACCCCCACCCAGGGCCCAGCCCGGCCCCAAACCCTGACAAGGATACATGCTAGGGTGTACAGTATACCATCGGCTATACAATATATCATGATCAATTGCCACATACCAACAAATACCCTTCCCAATTGGGATAAAATATTGGAAAACATAGGAAAAGGTAAAGGAAAGAAGAAGGCCAGGGTCATCTCTAGGATTGAGAGAGATGAAACAAATAACAGGGTGGTCCACATTGCTACTCCCACCCCTGATAAGAATAGGGATGATGTAACTAGAGAGGATTACAATGTACAAACCATCAACCTTGGCCCTATTTCTATGGAGCAGGATATTGAATATTATAAAGGCTCTAGTGCAGTGATCCTGGGAAGGTTGAGGAAAGAAGTGCATACTAAGCAAGAACTGAAGAAGGAGAATGATAAATTAAAGAAGTACTTGCAAGACTTGATGAAGCCTTTGCAATCTATTAGCTCCTTATCTTCTACTGTGAGTTTCCTACCACAAGATACCATAACAGAGTTGGAGAGGATGAAGACCACTACTCTTGCCACAATGAAGTGGTTACAGGGAGTGAAAATTAAGGGGGATAATGCTATCAAATACATCCTTTCAACTGCAGGAGATGCAATGAGGTCGGTAAATTGGTTGAAAGATGTATTAGCTCAAGATAAAGAAGACATAGATCTCCTGTTGTAGAAAACCAAGAACATCATGGAGTATACTGAAGATAAGTTGGTGAGTGATGGAATTCTTCCTTCCTCTAGAGCAGCAGAACCTTGGGAATAGTTTGAATCTTTGCAAATAAGGCAAAAGGTTTTGAAGAAGGTACATAAGTAGAGGAGGAAAATTGAAGACACCCTAACCGATATCTATAATAGATGCATTTCCTTCTTTGAAGTGAAGACAAGGAGAAAGAAGTTGGCACCAAAGCATTTGAGCTTAGAACAGTTGAGAAAATGGTGGCGAGATGAAAATTCTCCAGTCGGTGAAGATCCAGTTACTGAACATCAATTGGATGATGTGGCCACCTATATTGTACTTATTGATAAATATCAAACCAGCAAGGTTGAGTGGGATAAGTCAATGGAACAGTTAAGAGAAAATATTAAATCTATTGAGAAGAGACTTGAGGTTTTACCCCTGCCACTTATAGCTAACTTGGATAGGGTACTTTTGATGGTGCATGATAGGGTGGAGCGAAATAAAGACAAAGGGGGAAGTAGTTAATGCAAGGCTACCTTAGAATTTGTGCTTCCCATTATTTCTCCTCTTCCTTCACATGCATTGGACCGAGTTTTTTTGGAGACCCCAGGCCGACCTGGATGAAGTGATTGCATTTAATGCCCACTTTGTTTCTTTTGAATCCTCCTTGGGCGGATTTGTTTGTGGCTATTTTATTATTGTAAACCCTAACTAGGCTGACATATCTTGGGGATTTCTATTAATATGGAATTCTGCCTCATTTGTAAGGGATAGATAGTTTTTTCTTGGAGCGAATTAAGAAGTATAGAAAGAGCTAGAGTTAGGAGTTAGTTTTATTTTCAAGCAAGCAAGTGCTATAATAGAATACTGGAATTGTTGCTACTTTGGGTAATTTAATGCAAGTGGAAACATTGTGATTTGGTGCCTTTCTTGTGTTGAATTTTATCTGGCATGGTTCTTGTGATTCTATCTTTGGAATTGCTTAAGCTATTTGATAGAAATGTTAGGTTTAATGTTAGATAAATTGATAATTCTTATGATTTAGTACTTGGATTGTTGCAGCAATCTCTGGTCCATACTTTTCATAACCAATTGATTGTTAGTTGTTTTGCAAAGTTAGCCTGGACTTTTATATTCATTAAGCTTAGTTCAATTGTGAAGGTTTATTCATTTCGATTGCAATAGGGTTGTTTTGAATGAATGCTCATGATTTGAAAATCTTTAATGCCTTAGAATATTGCACTATTTCTATAAGATTGCAGATCCATCTAGGCCAAGTAGAAATCAGTTTCTGAGGGATTGGTCCATTTCAAGTGTTTTTCATTTGCATTGTTAATCTTAGGAGTAGTTTTAAAATTTAGGAATCTCTTTGAAACCTTATATCTTTTGTTATTTCTTTTATCATCTGAGTTAGATTTAGGATTGAAGTATCACCATATTCCTAGATCTGATAAACTAAAGGATTTAGTATTTGCTTGTAGTAAGGTCCCTTTGTGATTACCAACATTTTCACATTTATCATTGAGTTGTTTATGCATTGGAAAGACCTAACATTAGAGACCTTTGGGTTATCTCTTGAGGCTTGCTAATGGAGATTTATCTTTCAAGAGAGATAGGATTTCCATATTTTGTTTGAGTTGTTTCCATGCAGAAAACACCATCAACAGATTGGCGCTAGAAGGAGGGCCTGAATAAGCAAGCTAGATCAATTTTTGTTTGCCATCTCTCCTGAAAGATTTAGAAGAAGAACCAGATATTCTCTATGGGAGGAGTAATTTCAAGAATTACTAGCCCCTATTAGGTCAAGAAGGACTAGCAGAAGGGGAGAATCATCGTCCACCTAGCCACCTCGATCATTTCCATCATCCACATCTTCATCAAGTTCATCTAAGTCTGAGTCTAAGGACATTCCCATTCAACAACCTTAGCCAGCCATAAATCAACCATTACCACCCCCACCTCCACCAATTGCTTTTCTAGCTAATAACCCATCTCCATTGACTTTCGCTAATTACAATGTCATGCCCAAGAACCCTGAACACTTTTGTTCAAAGTTCCATGTTAATGATCCAAATAGAACTGTTGAGGAACACATCAAGATCTTTTAGACTGGCTTAAGGATAGAGGAATCAATCATGAGGATGTAGTACATAGACTCTTTCCTTATTCCTTGGGAGAAGATGCATTCTACTGGTATAATAATTTTCTTGTTGGGTCTATTCAGAATTGGACTGAACTAGAGACTACATTCTTACAGAAGTTTAGGATTCCTATTAGTCCCAATGAGCCTTATCTTCAGTTCACTAATGTTAAGAGAGAAGTCCATGAGCCTATAGGGTCCTTTAACAATAGGTTTCATCATGCCTATACTCGACTGCAAACTCCTTATGTTGTTGATGAGCCCAGTGCTTTAGAAGTCTATTATGAGGGACTTAATATTCTGATGGCCACCCTCATGAAATGGAGAAACAACCTTCCTAATACCCTACTTGATGCATACATTGAGGCTATGAAGGTTAGCACTACTTTAAGACAACACCTATCTGGCCCTTTACCATCATTAGGACCCGCTGCTCACCTTAGGCAAGTACCATCTCTCAATCAGGCTCTCTCTAATCACACTCCTATCATGAATCCAATAACTCAGTTGCCTCTGGTCCCTCACCCAAGACCTCATGTGAGTCAAGTTCCACCCACAATTAGATACCCTCAGCAAAATGTAAATTATTCTCTTCATCCACAGCCTCAGGCTAGTTTTCCCACATATCTGCAGAATTCTGAAGTATTAAATCAATCACTGAATGCCAATCCTATAGTAGGATATCCCAAAAATAATGCAAACCAACCTCCATATAGAAATTCTGGCAAGGAGAGACTAGATGAATTGTTTGAACAAGTGAAGAAGTTGAATATGGAGGTAACTTATTGTTGTCTACTAAAATTGCACCCTTGTCAAGTTGGAAAACTTGATACTTCAGAGAAAAATGGGAACTTTTCTACGTTGTGGGTCACCTAAAAATGGAAAAGAACCTCCAGAGAAGGTTGGCTTCCTTTGTGTTATCACCTAACTACTGATCTTTGTAAGGAAAAGAGTAGAAGGAGAATACTTAAGAATTAAAACTAATGGAAACACTATTTCTATGATGATACACCAAATTGACAAGAGCAATGAGACACTCAGGTTACACTTGAATATTGATGACGGATATGGAACTGCACAAAAAGTTTCTATAGATTATCCATAAGTATTTCACAAACAGGTTTGACATGCACACACTTTTAAGAAGGAAAAGAAATTTTTCACAAATTAAAAGCTCATGTGCAATTCAGTAAACACAATTTGTAATCTGCATAATACTACTTTTGCAAAGGGAGGCATGCTAACATGAGACAAAGCTATAAGGAAATAGAAAAATTTCACAAATTAGCTTGATCAATCACTTGAAAATGCGTAATATTTTACAAGAACTAGAAGGAAAATTGAACCATCACTGGTAACCAAGGTAAATTCTATATATCATGCTCCAAATTCCAAATGAGTTACAAAGCATACATTAGTTGAGAAATGATTTAAGAAAAATCACTGACTCTCCATAATGCATAATTAGAACCCCCCTTTACAAAGAGGAAAAATGCCATATATACTAAAAAAGTGTTTGCCCCTGTCCTAGGGCTTACAAAAATGAATCAGTTGCTGAACACATCGGCCCTCAAATCTTTTGGAATAAAGTTAATGCTGCATTCAATGTGCATCCCTCTTTCCATGTCAGTGAAAAGATCACCCTCAGGAGTGGCCTTTAGATCTTTAGCAACAATCGCATTAACTTGTAGCCCTTGTGTCTACCCTCGAAACTCATTAGAGCTACTTTGAATGTTTCTGAGTGTTATCATAAATGTCGATCCACTCTTACCAGTCGACATCCTAGCTATCCTTGTGGTCTCCTCCTTTCTGTTCTCCTCCTGTTCTAGACCCTTTTGCAAGTTGAACCTCTTCGAGAAGTAGCATCAGGCGGCCTCTGAACTAAATTCACATGCCCTGATCGTTCATCAAAGCAAAGTAGATCCATTTCATTTATGCTCTGTTGATCTTCTTGGCACTGGTCAAACTGCCAATGGTTCGCCTATAGCTTCCTCTGATTGGTTGAACATATGCCACATGGGATCGCTAGATGGTGAAAGGTTATTCCTGCAGAATCGCATGTCGGTGAGACACTAGCCATGTCTCCTCGATGCCACAATGCTCCACAGTAGTTATCGGCATAACTTACCACTGTTGGAGAGACCTCATAGCGAGCTGCAAGAGTCATACCGATATCCCCTTTGTCATTGCCCAGACTATCAGCAAGAGGTCTTGCCGAAAGCACCTAACAGTAGATAGCATTCCAACAACACCATTGGCAAGAGTCTCAGCGATGCTCAGCATGAACACACCCATCAACAAGACAAACAAGTCAGGACAAGGTCTCAGTGAGCTCCTATCGGTTACACTGAAGAGTTAAAACCATCGGCGAGACAACATGAATCGACAATACATCATAGTGAATGAAAACCCCTCGGCCAGGAGTCTTATTGATATCCATATACCCCTTCAGCAAGACATCCCTGGGTTGGCAAGACATCACAATGATCCCCCAAGAGTTATACCACTGTGCTCTTCCGTCGGTGAGACATCCGCATTCAACAGGACATTATAGCGAGCTCAAAACACTATGCCAAAGGCACAATCCTTTGGTGAGACTTCATCATGTTGAAAAGACATCATGACGATGCTAACCCTTTCCTCAAGACCATTCTGTTTTAGTGACACTCCCCCCAGTCGGTGAGACATCATACCGAAGCCACAAACCTTCGGCGAGACATCCCCGGGTCAGCAAGAAATATCCCCAATGACACCTCCTTTTGGCAAGACTTCGCTTGGTCGGCGAGACGTTATGCTGAACTCCTCCTCCTTCAGTGAGACCTCACCCTTTTGGCAAGAAATTATGCTGAAGGTAATCCCCTTCGGCGAGATCTCACCTTGGTCGGGAAGACTTTTCCCCGAGCTCCAATTCTTTCAGCGAGACTCCAACGAGTCAGCCAAACTTCTCCTCGATGGAGAGATATATAAAAACTCATGGTGACCAAAATATATGGGCTCCTGGGGATTTTGAATGAATATAGCACAACAACCAGTTGGCAAGACCACTTGAGGGTCTCACTGACTTTCTTCCTTAAGGAGTTTTATGCTAGATCCGACTAAGGAAAACCTTCCAACAGACCTCCTTGTGAAAAATCATCAGACGTATGATTTAACCCTACAAAACAATGCCTCCATTAGTTCTCAAATGCATCAGATGAAGACCTTCCCAATGAAAACCGAACACCTGCACGCTGGGCTCAACCCTTATGGGAGCAACATTTAATCCACGTGCCGAATTTAAAACATAATTTTCCCCTACAGCTGCACAAGAAGCAAACAAGTTAGAAAATATGTAACCTTGATGCAAATTTTTCCTCCATTTGTCTTTCATGAACACCTAAAACATAGGTTGCCCTACTTGATTGAGCCCGAAGGTGAAAATCGGGTAACATTTTTGGCGACCTCAGCTGGATGTTTTCTTGCTAAAGATGAAAACTAGTAGACTAAACTTGTGCATTGGGCTTGGAGTCACTTAGTAAAAACCTCAGAAATAGACCAAGAGCAATTTGTACATGGCTGCAACTCACTTGAGACTCATTGAAGTAGAACAAGTTGCCAGAAACTTATAGAAAACAGGAAAAAACTGAAGTGAAACTATTTACTGTGCTGGAACAACACTTAGGGAATGAAACAACTAAACTAAAGTTCATAAGCACTTATTGAAAGCATAAAACCTAACCTAATATATACAATGATGAATCATACCTCAAAACAATGTTTGAGGTGAATCCCATTAACTGGGATTGGTAAAAAAAATTCCATCCATGTTTGATAACTGGAATGCATTATGCTCCTTGCATTCAGTAACAACAAAAGGGCCTACCAAGAAATGGTCAAATTTTGTATGTTTGTCTGGACCACTCTTTAGCACATCCCACTTGAGAACAATATCACCTTCCTTGAAAAATTTGGCTATAGCTTTCTTATCAAATGTTTTCTTTGTTTGGAGCTGATGATACTCCAGATTTTTCATTGCTTTGTCTCTTAATTCTTCGAGCTCCATGAGCTTCGCATATCTCATGGACATTGGGTCTTGTTCTTCGTACATTTCCAACTTGTGAACAATTTCTAAAGGTGGAAGCTCTATAGATAGAGGTAATCTGGCCTCTTTACTATAAACGAGTACATATGGTGAATTACCAACTGATCTCTTAGGGGTTATTATATCTGCCCAAATTGCAGATTTCAATATGGTATTCCAAATTCTTTGATTCTCTTCCATAGTCCTCTTAATGATTCTGATTAGATTTTTATTTGTACTTTCAGCTAAACTATTACCCTGTGGGTAATAATTAGAGGAAGTACTCAAATGAATTTTGTGTTTAATAGCCTAATCTGTGACTCTTAATCCAAAAAATGCAAGAGCATTATCTGAAATGATGGAGTTAGGAACTCCAAATCTAGTGATTATATCTTCATAAAAACTCAAAACTGAAGATTCATTTGCTTCTTTCAAAGCTGTTTCCTTTGTCCATCATTTGAAATAGTCTGTAGCAGTAAGCACCCACTTGTGACCAACACTAGATTGTGGATTAATTGGTTCGATAAATTCAATCCCCCATCTCATGAAGGGTTGCTCTGCCTGAACTGGATGTAAAGGCATAGCAGGTAACTTTTCCTTTTTTGCAAATAAAGCACACTTAATACACTTCCTTGACCATTCATATGCATCTTTAAACAAGTTGGGCCAGTAGTAACCAACTCTCATGTTTTTCCAAGTAGTTGTCCTTGGAGCAAAGTGACCTCCTGAAACTCCATCATGAAACTCATGAAGTACCTTTTCTGTTTGATCAGTATCAATGATGCACCTTAATAAAACACCATTTAGATCTTTCCTGAAAAGAATATTATCAATGAGGACATAAGGAATTGATTGCAATCAAAAGTATCTTCATTTTTCTCTATTTAGACCTGGTGGACATTCACCAGTACAAAGAAAGTGTGTCATTTCTTAAACCCAACTTGTTGTTAATGTAGGTGCAACACCTTGAACATTTTGAGGTTCATCCGTATTAGCTAAAACGACACCAGTTTTTGATTTATGTACATCTTTAGGGGTTGAGGCAAGTTGCTCACAAAGTCCTCTACCTCTTACAAGTTTTGTGATGTTGATGTCGACATCAAATTCCATTACTTTTGCGATCCACCTTGCTCTTTTCTCACTCAGATCTTTGTTTAACAGAAATTCCTTCACACTTGGGTGTGCAACTAGAATATGATTTTTTTCGTTTGAAACCAGAGGTTTAAAATTCTTTAGGCTTCTGATCACAGCGAGAACATGTTTCTCAACAAATGTACATTTCTCTTCATAATCAGCAAGTCCTTGACTAAAGAAAGCTATTGGCTGCTCTAAATTATCACTATTTTTCTGAACTAGCATAGTAGAAATTGAACTAACACTGCCAAAAGCATATAAGAAGAATTCTTTAGAGAAATCTAGATTTACTAGTGTTGGATCTGATGTTAAAGCTTCCTTGATTTCTTCAAAACTACGTTTTTCTTCTCTAGTCCAACTGAAAACTACATTCTTTTTAAGCATGGCAGTCAAGGGTTGTAGTAAATTTGCAACATCAGGAATGAATCTTCTTAAAAAGTTAATTCTCCCTAAAAGGATCTGCAATCCTTTCTTGTGATTGGGTAATGGCAGTTCAAGTATAGCTTTAACTCTTTCAGGATCAATGGTAACTCCATCTTTTGACACTATGTGACCTAATAGTTTACCTTCATGAACTGAAAAAATACTCTTTGTTGGATTCAGAGATATTCCATATTCTCTACATTTTTCAAAAACTTGCTTGAGATGTAACAAGTGTCCATCTACATTCTTTGAATATGCAGTTATGTCATCTAAGTAAACCAACATAAATTTCTGAATTAAATTTTGAAACGCCATATCCATGGCACGTTGAAAGGTGGCACCAGTGTTAAATAAACCAAAATGAATTCTCTTGTAAGCCATAGTGCCCCATTTTGTTGTAAATTTTGTTTTATAATGATCCTCCTCTTTGACTAGAATTTGGTTATAACCAGAATATCCATCCAGAAGAGAAAATCTCTCCGAACCAACAACAACTTGGAGAATTTGTTCCATAGAAGGTAAGGGATAATGATCTTTCAAAGACGCTCTGTTAAGGTCTCTAAAATCTACACATAATCTTACCTCACCATTATTTTTTCTAATCAGAACAAGGTTAGAAACCCAGGATGTGTGTTTAATTGGAAATACGATACCCCCCTCAACTAACTTGGTCAGCTCTTTGATCATTAAAGGTTTAAGCTTGGGGTTCAATGGTCTTTGTTTTTGTCTAACAGGCTTGGCACCAGGTTCTAACTCAATTGTATGTTGTGCAATATGAGGTTCAAACCCTCTTAAATCAAAATATTTCCAAGCAAAAACATCATGATACTCTTGGCATAAAACAATGAAAGCTCTCTTATCTTCAACTGAATAGATTTTGCCTAATTTGAGAAGTTTACCTTTAAAGATTTCTACTTCTTCATAATGATCTTTCACTTGAATACTGACTTTGTTCTTCTTAAGCTAATCATCAGAATTAAATATGGATTTCAAGGTAACCAACCCTTTGGGAAGTTTATTTGTCTTCAGCTATATCACTTGATCATCATACTATTATTTAATCTTTTCTTGGTTTACTACAAAAAATTGATCTTCTTGGAGCAGAAAGGTTAAAACTTGTTCATCACTTTCAAATACCTTCTAGTTAATGTTGTTATCAGGAATTGATGGCCTGATAACCACCTTAACATACTGCTATATTTTGTCTTTGTTAATATCGCCTTGGATATCAAACTATGCTCCAATTGTTGCAAGTCTATCAACATGCTTATTCTGATTTCGTGGAATAGAAATCAAATTGAAGGCATTAAATTCTTCAATTATGTTCCATACTCTGTTTCTGTAAGACTTCAAAGCATCATTCTTGGAAACATTCAGCCCCCTAACCTGATTAACTATCAATTCATTGTCTCCATGGACTTTCAAATAGTCAATTCCTCTTTTCCTTGCCCACTTAAGGCCTTGAATGAGTCCTTCATACTCAACACTATTGTTAGAACATGCAAAAGAAAAATGAAAGGCTGAAAAATACTTATCACCCTGTAAAGAAACCAACATTGCACCTCCACTTGCTCCATTCTTGGTTCTGGAACCATCAAACAACATTTCCCAGAGTTCACTTTGTTGTTGCAACAACTGATCTATACCATTTTCAAGGTTTGGAACCTCTGCATTAGGTTCAAGCATCACATAATTACCCATACCGGTATCTTGAATAAGGTCTTCAGGACTATCCAACACATTTTCAGCTACCCATTCATGTAACAACACATTAGGAACAACTTCTGCTTGAAGTTCTTGAGCGGCAACCAACTCATTGTCAGTAAAAATGACACAATTTGTGTCTGCAGTAGTAGGAACAACATTGATAGGACTTGGGTTATATGGCTCAATGTGATATTTAGCCAAATTTTTAGATTTAATGGTAACTTTGGTTCCATATCTAGTTCTAAACAACATATGTGACCAGTCAGCTGACACATAACCTCCTATTTTACCTATAAAATCTCTTGAGAGACACAAAGCAAAGAAAGGTGGGATATCTACAACGCATATGTCCTCAAGAACTGAAAAGTTTAGACAAGAATGAAGGGTAAGACTCAAGCCTTTAATAACACCCAATGTATTAACAGAGGTACCATCTAATTGAATCACTCCTTTATCTAAAGGTCGATACTTTAGTCCAAGTTTATCAGCAATTTTCTTTGGCATTACAGAACTACTAGTTCCACTATCTACCATACAGTTATGAACTAACTTATCACCTATGATTACAGACACGTAAAATGGAGGTGGTTTGAATTCTTTTCCTACCTCTTTGCTGGGTGGTTTATCATTTTCTTGAGGATTATTTGTCAACATAGTTCTAACTTGGCCCATTGGAGACTCAGATTCATCAGACATTTTCAAACTTGACAAGGCTGACTGTAACATATCTTTTTGACCTGGGATAGCTAATGAATCCCACATAGACATCGTAACATTCATATTTTTCATATTATCAAGAATATGATAGGGTACAGTTGGGTTCACTTTATGATGTACCTTTATGCCAGCATGATCAACTTGCAAGTGTGGCTACTCCTTAACTGGGAGTTGCTGATTTCTTTGCAAACCACAAGTCACTTGAGATGTAGATGGTTCTACAGCTATTGCTTTTCCTTTATCAGCTGCTTGATCAAGCTCAGAAGCTCTTTTCTTCACCCTTGTATTAGCTGCAACTGGAGAATTATCTACATTCAATCCACATAATTCTTCACCTTGCCAGTTAAGTAGGGTATTATCATTGGTAATCTGATCTTGGTGTTGTGGAGATCCATCATTGAGCACATTCTGCTGTGAACTTGAGGCATTTTGTACCATAAATGCTTGATTAATAAGTCTGTTTGAGCAAGTGAACTGATTGTGAGGTTGGTTACAAGGGTAGCACCACTCATAATCTACTGCTAAGTTGTTTTGAATAGGGACAAGATCTTTAACTGCACTAACAGGTGTTGGAGCATAAGCCTGAAAAGGTCTAGTATTTACACGCTATCTTGGGCCCTGGTAGTTGCCTTGATAAGCCTGTCTATTACCTTGATATTGCTGTTGTTGCCATGAATTATGTTGTTGATAAGGCCTATTATATGATTGCTGCTTTTCCAAACTCACAAGCTTATTACCAAAAGTATGTAATAAACTTTTGATCTCCTATAACTCATTTGAAGATCTTGAAACAACAGTTTCTTGTATTATAGCAGCTGGAACAACGGCTGATGCTGCTGGAATAGGTGGCAAAGGTGCAAAAGGTGGTATTTGCAAAGGGATATTCGAATGAATATCTAGAAATATAGTCATTAGTGGCCTAGGAGCAAGTTTACCAGCTTGTATTAGGTTGTTTTCAGCTTTGATTGCTACTTCAAATGCATCTGGTAGGGAAACACCCCCCATTGATTGTATCATAATGGCTATATCATTGTTAAGGGCCTTCAAAAAGTACAAAAATGCATATTCTGGAGGTGGTCTTACTATTCTAGGGATTCTATCCGAGGTTCTTTGAAATTTGAAATTGAAATCATTCACTTGCTCATGAGGAGCCCTCTTAATCATAGTTAATTGCTCCAATAAAGATAAATTATCATACCTGTCCTGAAACTGCCTATGTAATTTGTCACCCAACTCATCCCAGGTGGCAATTGAACCTACTCCAAGACTCTTAAACCACTGTAATGCTCTTCCTTTGAATGATGTTGCAAGTAGTCTTACAGCTACATCTTGTGTGATATGGTGCACACCACATAAGGAAGCAACATCTCGTATATGTTCAATCGGGGTAGTCTGATATTCCCCAGTGAAAATTGGCAAGATTTTCAAAGTTGCCATTGGAATGTCATTGTGTTGTGCCAAATTTAATAGAATACCTCCATTAAATGGCACAAAAGGCTCATTTGAGCAAGCAACCATTAGAGGTGGCTGAGGCGGGTTTACTTGCACTCTAGGTGAAATAAAAAATGGGACAGCAATATGAGATCTCACTGATGGAGGAGTAGATTTGGTTCTTCTAGAATAGATAAATGTTGTCCCTGTCCTTTCTGTTACCCTTCCTTTTCTCCTTAGTGGGGAAAGCTATAAATATTCAAAAGGAACTAAGCTGCTCCTTGTCTGAACTCTTCTAATAAGTTGTAAAAGCACTGATTCTAAAGTTCTGTATCCCCAGTGGAGTCGCCAAGTATGCAAAAATGACTTCGGTAAAGTCTGAAACTTGCTGGTTGCATACCAAACCAACAATATAATGTAGAACTGGTCCCACTGAGCATGCCAAAAACTGTTGTCTACTGAAATTGCACCCTTGTCAAGTTGCAAAACTTGATACTTTAGAGAAACATGGGAACTTTTCTAGGTTGTGGGTCACCTAAAAATGGAAAAGAACCTCCAGAGAAGGTTGGCTTCCTTTGTGTTATCACCTAACTACTGATCTTTGTAAGGAAAAGAGTAGAAGGAGAATACTTAAGAATTAAAACTAATGGAAACACTATTTCTATGTTGATACACCAAATTGACAAGAGCAATGAGACACTCAGGTTACACTTGAATATTGATGATGGATATGGAACTGCACAAAAAGTTTCTATAGATTATCCATAAGTATTTCACAAACAGGTTTGACATGCACACACTTTTAAGAAGGAAAAGAAATTTTTCACAAATTAAAAGCTCATGTGCAATTCAGTAAACACAATTTGTAATCTACATAATACTACTTTTGCAAAGGGAGGCATGCTAACATGAGACAAAGCTATAAGGAAATAGAAAAATTTCACAAATTAGCTTGATCAATCACTTGAAAATGTGTAATATTTTACAAGAACTAGAAGGAAAATTGAACCATCACTGGTAACCAAGGTAAATTCTATATATCATGCTCCAAATTCCAAATGAGTTACAAAGCATACATCAGTTGAGAAATGATTTAAGAAAAATCACTGACTCTCCATAATGCATAATTAGAACCCCCCTTTACAAAGAGGAAAAATGCCATATATACTAAAAAGTGTTTGCCCCTATCCTAGGGCTTACAAAAATGAATCAGTTGCTGAACACATCGGCCCTCAGATCTTTTGGAATAAAGTTAATGCTGCATTCAATGTGCATCCCTCTTTCCATGCCTGTGAAAAGATCACCCTTGGGAGTGGCCTTCAAATCTTTTGCAACAATCGCATTAACTTGCAGCCCTCATGTCTACCCTTGAAACTCGTTAGAGTTGCTTTGAATGTTTTTGAGTGTTATCATAAATTTTGATCCACTCTTACCAGTCGACATCCCATCTATCCTTGCGGTCTCCTCCTTTCTGTTCTCCTCCTATTCTAGATCCTTCCGCAAGTTGACCCTCTTCGAGAAGCAGCATTAGGCACCCTCTGAACTGAATTCACATGCCCTGATCATTCATCGAAGCAAAGTAGATCCATTTCATTTATGCTTTATTGATCTTCCTAGCACTAGTCAAGTTGCCAATGGTTCACCTGTAGCTTCCTCTGATTGGTTGAACAGATGCCACATGGGATCACTAGATGGTCAAAGGTTATTCCTACAAAATTGCATGTCGGTGAGACACTAGCCATGTCTCCCTGATGCCACAATGCTCCACAACAGCTATTGGCATAACTTACCACTGTCAAAGAGACCTCATAGTGAGCTGCAAGAGTCATCCTGATATCCCATTTGTCATCACCTAGACTATCGACAAGATATATCACTTTCGGCAAGAGGTCTTGTTGAAAGCACCTGACAGTAGATAGCATTCCAACCAGACCATCAGCAAGAGTCTCAGCGATGCTCAGCATGAACATACCCATCGGCAAGGAAAACAAGTTGGGACAAGGTCTCAGCGAGCTCCTATCGGTTACACCGAAGAGTTAAAACCATCGGTAGGACATCACAAATTGGCAAGACATCATAGTGAACAAAAACCCCTCAGCCAGGAGTCTTACCGATATCCATATATCCCTTCGGCGAGACATCCCTGAGTTGGCAAGACATCACACTGATCCCCCAAGAGTTATACCAATGTGCTCTTCCATCAATGAGACATCTACATTCAGAAGGACATTATTGTAAGCTCAAAACACTATGCCAAAGGCACAATCCTTTGGCAAGACTTCATCGGGTTGGAAAGACATCATGATGATGCTAACCCCTTCCCCGAGACCATTTTTTTTCAACAAGACTCCCCCCAATCGGTGAGACATCATATTGAAGCCACAAACCTTTAGCGAGACATCCCTAGGTTAGAAAGACATATCCCTGATGACACCTCCTTTTGGCGAGACTTCGCTTGGTCGGCGAGACGTTATGCCTAACTCCTCCTCCTTCAACGAGACCTCACCCTTTCATCAAGACGTTATGCTGAAGGAAATCCCCTTCGGTGAGACCTCACCCTGGTCAGGAAGACTTTTCCCTGAGCTCCAATTCTTTCGGTGAGACTCCAACGAGTCATCCAAACTTCTCCCCGATGGTGAGATATATAAAAACTCAAGGCGACCAAAATATCTGGGCACCTATGGATTTCAAATGAATATAGCACAATAGCCAATCGGCAAGACAACTTGAGGGTCTCACTGAATTTCTTCCTTAATGATTTTTATGCCAGATCCGACTAAGGAAAACCTTCCAATAGACCTCCTTGTGAAAAAGCATTAGATGTATGATTTAACCTTGCAAAAAAATGCCTCCATTAGTTCTCAAATGTATCAAATGAAGACCTTCCCAATAAAAACCGAACACCTGCATGTTGGGCTCAACCCTTATGGGAGCCACATTTAATCCACATGCTAAATTTAAAACATAATTTTCCCCTGCAGTTGCACAAGAAGCAAATAAGTTAGAAAATATGTAACCTTGATGCAAATGTTTCCTACATTTGTCCTTCATGAACACATGAAACATAGGTTTCCCTACCTTATTGAGCTTGAAGGTGAAAATTGGGTAACATTGATGCAGAGGGTATGGGACTTTGAAGAAAACACAATGATTCTCAAGAATTTCAAAGATGCACTCTTACCCCCTGTTCTAGGCGCCTAGATGGAGAAAATACTGCAATAGTGTACTTATAACTTATATGCTTTCCTTATGGACCCAAACCATTGGAGTGACATCAAGGAACCCAACCAAACTTGTCTTGAATGGTTTCAAAGCCCCAACCTCTGACTTAATTAAAAACCTACATTTCACCTTGACTAGGCTTCTAGCCCAACTAGGCCTCTAGTGATTATTTTTGAACTTTCTCTCAACTTCCCCAAATGACTTACCAAAATAATGATTGTTTTAGATGTGGTTTATGACCCTACACAACATATCCAAACCCTGATGGCCCTTGTTTCAGAAAAACCCTTCCAAAACTACTTGTCTCCACAAAATCAAGGCCTAATTAGCCCTCTTTTTTAAAGCAACCCCTCTCTAATCTTATCCCCTGACTATGAAGCTTTCAACAGTGTCTTAAAATGTTTCCAAACCAAGGATTTTCAAGTTATTAGACTCATATGACACCTTGAAGACCCTTGATCACAAAACCCTCCATTTAATCCCTTAAAACTAGGGCTTTTTGGTTACCAACCTTCCAATCACTTCCAGAATCTATTCTTTGACTTTTCACCATTAGATAGGCATTTTTTAATCAATCCCAACTTAAAAATATTCCCTTGTTAAGGCAGAACTCCCACTTCTATACCTTAGCCTCCATTTTATGCACTTTGCCCTATGACAATTCGGTGTACACCTTGATATTCCTTCCTACCTTCATGTTATCTTGTTATATTTGTATTATACATGTTAGAATAGATCCATTTCATAGGTTACAACATCATTCCTTCATGAAATGGATCAAACATCCAAGAAAACTCTCAAAACTAGTGCAAAATATGTCTTTTCCTATGGACAGTCAGTTATAATGTACAATAATTGATCTCTATTGCTTATCAGTACATATAAAGGTGTTAAAAAATGTAAATAAAAACTCCTAAAGCATCCAACTGAACATATCTTCAATAGAAATCAGTGGTTCATCAAGAAAAACATAGAAAAATGCAAGAAAACATAAATTCTATTGAGTTTTCTGAGAACAGTCCGTACAGTACTTGCTATATCAACCCAACCTCTGTACAAATGCTTCCTCTAAGGTTATAGATAAATTCCACTACTATCCCAACCAATTAGAGTTGGTTTGATTACATTATAATTGCTAAATCATCAAAAACACACTTACCCACCTAAAGTTGGATTTTGAAAATTTGAATTTTCCAACTTAAAATTTATTGACTTGTACTAACTAAAAACCATCTAATATTTAATATCTAACCTTAATTGACTTAATCAAATCATTATGTTCCTATCTACACCCTTAGGACACTATTGGTCCACTTACAATGCTTTTTGGTCCTAGGGTCCTTATCAGGACCCTCAGGACTTTTGACTCCTTTGATATTTTTATCCATTTCAAAAGCCATTATAGGCTTCAAAATTTTATAATTGATTCCCTGAGATGTTGGATAAATCTTCATGTCCCCTGCACTCTCCTGGCTCTTCAATTGACCCCTAAGGAGCTGAGGTGCCCCTGCACCATTCTCCCCAAGAAAGAAAGATTTCTTTCCCCAAGAAGTATCCCACTTGTTGCTATCACAAGACCCCTTGTTTTTGAATGTTTGCAGCTTCAAATGACAGGGCATGTAATCTCCCAAAGTCACCTTCTTCTTTTCCTGCCAACCTGCATTCATGTTAGCATTAAAACATTGATTAGTGTGTCCTCTTTGTTGTTTGAACTCAATCTATCCTTGTGCTCTATTTCTGCCTCTATACCACTGATTCCTTTGTGAAAGGACACCATCTCCATTACCCTCAACTATAGGGAATTCAATATTCCCCACCTTAATATTGTCCATGTCCCATAGATGCTGATTTTTAGGACTGTGTGCTTCATAACCCTACTGCAACTTACTAGTTTTCAACCAACTAGTGTCTTCCCCTATCTTACCCTACATTTTCACCTGCAAACTCTTCTCAAAATAGATCACAAAGTTCTCATTAGACTACTCCAAAGGAAAAGGCACCAACTTATACCTAGTAGCATCTTTATGCACCAAATATGTGTTATGGAATCCATCATGCACTGTCCTCCTACCAAACTACCATGGTCTTCCTAAGATGATGTGACCACAAGTCATTGGAATGAAATCACAAAGCACCATGTCCTGATATGATCCAATTGAAAAATCCACATAATCCCTCTTACAAATATCTACATGCTACATTTGAGCTGCCCAAGTGTCCTTGTATGGATTAGGATGATCAAATGTGGCAATTCCTAACTTGGCTACCATATCAAATGAAACTAAATTGCTATGTGACCCCGAATCTATGAGTAATCTGCATATTTTACCATGACTGAGACAATTTTTCTTGAAGATAGTTACCTTTGGCTCTTGATGTAGTCTTTCTCCTTGCTTGACCATAAGGAACTCACCATCAATCACAGGGTCTACCATCAATTTCTTTGATTCTTCCTTTTTATCCTCTTCTTGCACCAAATTAGATCTCCTATCTCTACCTTTATCTGATTGCTCCCATTTAGGACATTTGAAAGAAGGATGCCCTGATTCATTGCAATTGAAACACCTACCTATGAATGTGCCTCTACCTTGTCTAAATCTGCCTCCTCCTCTGGGAGTGTATCCTCCTCTTTGATCAGAAAACACCTCTTTTCCTTTGTCATTGCTGCTCTTATCATTTCTACCTTGTCCTTGTTCTCTATTACCTCTGCCTCTGTTTGAACTACCTCCTCTTCCACCATTTCTTGACCTTTCTTGCTTCCTTTTCACCTTTTCTTCTACTCTAATGGCCAAATGAAAAAATTCTCATAATGTCCTTGGCATCTGCAAACCAATCTCATCTTGTAAGTTATCTCTTAAGCCATTGATATACCTAGCTACTTTCTCATCTTCTTCCTCATACCCTCCTCTAATATTAAGCTTGTGAAATTGCTCAGTATAGGACATTACATCCATATCCTTTTGTCTTAAATTTTGCCTTATCCTCTTCACATGAATGTGTAATTAGATGGTAGGAATTTATCTTTGACCAAACTCTTCATCCTTGCCCATGTAGAAACTTTTTCCAATCCCCTATCCATCCTATCATTCTAGAAACTAGTACACCATGTCAATGTTGTACCTCTCAACTTAGTTTTGGAAAATTTAACCTTCCTCTCTTCATCCATCTCTTCGAACTCAAAATAGTTCTCTAAGGTATCAAGCCATTCTAACACCTCCTCACTATCCATCTTCCCTTGATAGATAGACAAATCTATGTGACTCTTTCCTCCATGACCTTGTACTACTTTCAACAATCTCAATAACCTCCTTTCCTCAAGGTCTTCTATCTCATCTACTGGTTTTTCTTGATTTACTCTCACATACTCTTCTTCTTCATCATTATCTTCTTGGTTTTCTTGTTCTTCTCTCCTCCTACTTCTCTCAAGGTTTTTTATCCTTGCTTGCATAGTCTCTCTCTCCCTTATCCATTTCCTTTCTTCCCTTTCTCTGGCCTACTCTCTTTCTGCTTCTTGTTCTCTTCTTTCCCTTCTTTCTTTTTCCAAGGTTTCCCTCATCTCCTCTAACTCTCTTGCTAACTGATTTTTAGGTGCCATTGCTGATTCTTCAATCCCTAAAGGACCTAGTCACTGCTCTGATACCACTCTAATGCAGAGGGTATGGTACTTTGAAGAAAACACAATGATTCTCAAGAATTTCAAAGATGCACTCTTAACCCCCTGTTCTAGGCGTCTAGATGGAGAAAAGGCTTCAATAGTGTACTTATAACTTATATTCTTTCCTTATGGACCCAAACCCTTGGAGTTACCTCAAGGAACCCAACCAAAATTTTCTTGAATGGTTTCAAAGCCCCAACCTTTGACTTAGCCAAAAACCCACTTTTCACCTTGACTAGGATTCAAGCCCAACTAGGCCTCTAGCGATGATTTTTGAACTTTCTCTCAACTTCCCCAAATTACTTACCAAAATAATGATTTTTTTAGATGTGGTTTATGACCCTACACAACATATCTAAACCTTGATGGCACTTGTTTCAGACAAACCCTTCCAAAACCTGTTGTCTCCACAAAATTAAGGCCTAATTAGCCCTCTTTTTCAAAGCAACCCCTCTCTAATCTTATCCCCTGACTATGAAACTTTCAACAATGTCTTAAAATGTTTCCAAACCAAGTATTTTCAAGTTATTAGACTCATATGACACCTTGAAGACCCCTGATCACAAAACCCTCCATTTAATCCCTTAAAACTAGGGCTTTTTGGTTACCAACCTTCCAATCACTTCCAAAATATGTTCTTTGACTTTTCACCATTAGATAGGCATTTTTTAATCAATCCCAACTTAAAAATATTCCCTTGTTAAGGCAGAACTCCCACTTCTATACCTTAGCCTCCATTTTATGCACTTTGCCCTATGACAATTCGGTGTACACCTTGATATTCCTTCCTACCTTCATGTTATCTTGTTATATTTGTATTATACATGTTAGAATAGATCCATTTCATAGGTTACAACATCATTCCTTCATGAAATGGATCAAACATCCAAGAAAACTCTCAAAACTAGTGCAAAATATGTCTTTTCCTATGGACAGTCAGTTATAATGTACAATAATTGATCTCTATTGCTTATCAGTACATATAAAGGTGTTAAAAAATGTAAATAAAAACTCCTAAAGCATCCAACTGAACATATCTTCAATAGAAATCAGTGGTTCATCAAGAAAAACATAGAAAAATGCAAGAAAACATAAATTCTATTGAGTTTTCTGAGAACAGTCCGTACAGTACTTGCTATATCAACCCAACCTCTGTACAAATGCTTCCTCTAAGGTTATAGATAAATTCCACTACTATCCCAGCCAATTAGAGTTGGTTTGATTACATTATAATTGCTAAATCATCAAAAACACACTTACCCACCTAAAGTTGGATTTTGAAAATTTGAATTTTCCAACTTAAAATTTATTGACTTGTACTAACTAAAAACCATCTAATATTTAATATCTAACCTTAATTGACTTAATCAAATCATTATGTTCCTATCTACACCCTTAGGACACTATTGGTCCACTTACAATGCTTTTTGGTCCTAGGGTCCTTATCAGGACCCTCAGGACTTTTGACTCCTTTGATATTTTTATCCATTTCAAAAGCCATTATAGGCTTCAAAATGTTATAATATATTCCTTGAGATTTTGGATAAATCTTCATGTCCCCTACACTCTTCTGGCTCTTCAACTAACCCCTAAGGAGCTTAAGTTCCCCTGCACCAAACACTTATTTGAGGAACCAAAATAGTGAGCTGCAAGCTGCTCCGAGAAGTATGTAGTCCAATCATAGCAGAGAAAGTCAGGAAAATAAGCAAGGACAACATTTTGATAGGGGGAAACATCTTGAAAGAGGATATAACAACGAAAGAGGATATAGTAATGACAAAGGATATAATAATGACAGAGGGTATAATTATGATAAAGGAAAATCTTTAGGCCAAAACTTTGATAGGGGGCAAGCTGGTGGACAAGGGTTCGACAGGAGACAACCACCTAGACAAAACAAGACTTGGAATACAAGGCCTAATAATGGAGGTATTCCCACCTCATTGGATTATCTAGTCAATCAGCCAGTCAATCAAGAGAAGCCTCCAAGTGGCATATATTTAGCTGAGGTTGCTTTATCAGGATGGTGTAGGCTCCATAAAACAAGTCAACATTCTGAGTTAGATTGTCAAGAGTTCCAGACAACAGCCTCAATTTTTTAGTATGAAGTGGAGAATAATGCAAGTAGTAAAAAAGTGGTTCCATCTACTCCCTATGATTCATCAATGTTGGTACTAAATCATGCTCCTTTTTCACAGAGCAAGGAAAATGTGCCTGAAGAAGAATCAAACCATTTGAAGGAAGAGGTAGATCAGGTGTGCAATGGAGATGATATTACACAGTTGTTTGATGAAAATCCAACAAATAACAACAGCCCCATGGATGAAGAAGAAGTTTATGTTGAGGAGGTACAGACCTTCTAGAGGCCTATTAAGAAATATGATCTGAGGGACCTTCCACACAGACATCCACAGGCTGGGGGGCCCTTCACCACTTCCATCCCTCCAAACAACTTCACCACACCTCTAGATCCCAATGCTAGTAATAAACCACTATATCCTCATGTGCCTAAATAGTACCTATCAAAGGAAGGACAAGCACAAATTGATCCATCAAAAGGAAAGAGTGTTGAAGCAAGCAAAGGCAGGGTGGTGGAATGTCCCAAAGATGCCCCTGCTAATCTAAGTACGAAACAATTGGCCATATATGTTGCAGAAGAACACAAGAAGCGATAGGTAAGCCTCTCTGCATATGAATTATTGAAAGTTTCAACTATTAGAAATGTAGTTTTAGGAGCATACAATGCTAGCTCAGTATCACAAGAGAATTCAGTCAGTGAGAGTGTTAATAAAGCATTTAGTTCCCAACTAGTAAAAGGGAAGAATTAGATTCATAACCAGATTCATATACCACCTGGAGATAAAGGGGAAGAGAAGGAAAAAACTCAAGTTGCTCAAGTGGATACTCCCTTGACCCTGTTCCAAGGGAAAATGGACACTCCTCCATTTCTGATCTTTTTCTGCATATTTGGTAAAAACCTACACAATTGCTTGTTAGATTTAGGTGCTTCTACCAATGTAATACCTTTTGGTGTTTGTAGAGCCTTAGGTATCACTCCTGCTGACTCCCAAAAGAAATTTATGCAACTGGATCAAGCTAAGGTTAATGTTGTAGGGGATTTGAACATGATTCATATGCAGGTTGCCTTAGACCCTAGAATTCAGTAGGTTATTAATATATAGGTGGTTGATATACCTGATGCTTACGGTCTAATCTTGGGAAGAGACTTTACTAGGGCCTTGAATGGATATGTATCAACTGATCACTCTCATATGTGGCTTCCCTGGAAGGGAGTGCCAAATCATATCAGGATTGAAAGGGAACCTAGGATGAAGTATATGATTACATAATATTAGAACACTTCGAATGAGATTCTGATATTTGAGGTGAGCATGGGAAATTACGTGCTTGCAACCCCTTTTAAGGAATTTGATGCAGAAGAAATTCTTATGCTACATGCTACACCTATTGATCTCACAGTTGAATCCAGTGGTACTAAAGCCTTAGTGGAACCAATAAGTGATGATGTCCCTAAAGATAATCAACTCGGCTTGTTGGATAGTTTCCAGGAATTCATTCAAAAGTGTATTGAAGATCAGGTTTAGTTGGGTAGAGGAATGAATTTTGGAGAATTACTCTTGCCAAATTGGTGTAGGGTTCATAATGTCTCCCATTCAGAATTGGATTGTTGCTTGTGCCAAGCTACAGTAGAACAAATACAAAAGTGTATCAACCCCACTCCAACAGTCAAAATTAATATCCAAAATGTTCAAGAGGATCCAAAAGGAAAGAAAGTGATGCTTTCTGAAGAACCCTCCAGCAGCAACAATGCAAGAGATACAACGAGGAAGTATGCAACTACTAGTTGTTAGACTTTAAGATTTGACGAATCCAAATCAAAGCAAGGAGCTGGTGCAGGATTTGAGCTAATTAGACCAAGAGGTAAAAATTTATTTGCTACTCATAGGCTTCAATTTCATTTTACGAATAATGTAGAAAAATATGAGGCTTTGATTCATGGGTTGCTCATGGCACTAAATAAAAGGGTTAATATTTTGCTAGTCTTTGGGGACTCTGAGTTAGTGGTCAAACAAGTTAGGAGGTAGTACTCATGTCATGACCGAAGAATGACCAATTATAGGCATAGAGTATGGGACCTTATTGAAGGATTTGATTCCTTCAACATTCAGTTGATCCCACATAGTAAAAACCAAACAACTGACTCCCTTGCTCAGGCAGCTAGTACATTGCAACCTATGTCTCTTTTTGGATTGAAGAATTTTATGGTGGAACTGACCCCAATACCTTCAATACCTGACAATGTTACCAATTTCCAGGTATTTGAAGATGATAAGCATATTTTGGATTTTATCACAAGCTCAGATGTATTTGCTTCTCAAATTATTGATGAAACTGAACTCGAAGAAGCATAGATGGATTTGGAAGGGGTAATTATTCTGATGACCAATATTATTCCCAGAGGAATGGTGTAGTTAGAAAGGATTTTTGATCTGGATAAGGTCAGAGATCAAGAACAAGATGCCAAGAAAGAGTCCATCAGTGGACAATGTGAAAAGTATAATTTGGGGACTCAAGATGATGTCAAAAATCTCTTCATTGGCAATGTGTGTACTCCAGAAGAGAGGAAAGGCATAATCGATGCATTACATACATATCAAGATGTGATATCCTTGAGTTATGAAGACTTGAAGACCTATGACACATCAATTATAACTCACTCTATCCCTCTCAATCCAGGAGTAAGACCCTTTAGGTAGAGGCAGAGGCCAATCAATGCTCTACTAGAACCAGTAATTCAAAAGGAAGTGCAAAAGCTGCTATCTGCCAGAATCATATTCCTAGTTAGACATTCAACCTGGGTTGCAAACTTGGTTCCTGTAAGAAAGAAGAATGGTGAAATCAGACTCTGTGTGGATTTTAAAAACCTTAACAGAGCATCAAAAAAAGATAATTACCAAGTACCCTCGTTGGATGAAGTATTTCAGATTGTCAATGGATCCCAAATGATGTCTTTCTTGGATGGCTATTCTGGATACAATCAAGTTATGGTATAGTATGAGGACAAACATAAAACTGCTTTCACCACCAAGTGGGGTACTTTTTCTTATAGGAGGATGCCATTCGGTTTGATCAATGTTGGAGCCACCTTCCAGAGAGCCATGGAAATTTCTTTTGAGGACATAATTGGTAAATGCATAATCATTTATATGGATAATTTGATAGTATTTTCCAAAAAGAGAGACGATCATATAGAAAAAATTTGCAAGGTGTTTTAGAAGTGTAGAGAGTTTGGCATATCTCTCAACCCAAAGAAATGCATCTTTGGAGTTATAGAGGGAAAATTGTTGGGGCACGTTATCTCTGAGAAAGGAATTGCTATTGATCCTGAATGAGTGGAAGCTATACTCAAGATCCAACCACTTGCTAGCAAGAAAGAAATGAAATCATTCTTTTGAAAAATCAACTTTGTAAGGAAGTTCATCACTAGATTTGCAGAAATAGTCAAGCCATTGAATGCCATGTTGAAATAAGAAGCTAAAGTTGAATGGAGTGTAAAAGCTAAGGAAGCATTTGTAGAGATTAAAAGGGATATTATTGAAGCTCCAGTTTTGGTGAGTCCAAATTATGCTAAGTCGTTCTATATATATTCATTTTCTTCTGATCACTCTTGTGCTGCTATGTTGACCCAAAAGTTGGATCAAGGAAATGAACATCCCATAGCATTTATGAGCACACCATTGAAAGATGCAGAACTAAGGTACCCAAGTGTGGAGAAGCAGGCTTATGCCTTAGTCAGGGCTATGAAGAAATTTAGACACTATATTCTCAGGAACAAGGTCTTTGCAATAGTTCTTGATCCTGCAGTCAAGCTAATGTACTTGATGCAGAATGAGCTAGGAGAGTGCAAAGCTAAGTGGGTGACTATGTTACAGGAATATGATATTGAGATTCAACCTATGAAGCTAGTAAGAGGGAAAGGAATTACAAGGACAATGGTAGAAATAGGCCTTAATCTTGCAGCCCAGTATTACAATCTAGAAGATGTTTCTCCCAGAGAATGGCATGATGATATCATTCACTATCTCCTAACTCAAAGGTGTACTGACCATCTTAATGCAGTACAGATAAGGGCATTACGTTTGAAGAGTGACAGTTTCATGCTGAAGGGATTTGTTCTATATAAGAAAAATCATGATGGTGTTTACTTAAGGTGTCTAGGAAAAGAAAAATCTGAAAGAGTAATGGTAGAATTTCATGACATATATGGTATAGGCCATGGATCTGCACCTTCAACAAAAAATCATATTCTGAAAGTGGGTTATTATTGGACCACACCGTTCAAGGACACACACAACCATGTCAAAACTTGTCATGTGTGTTAGACTGTAGCAACTAGAGAGAAGTATGCAACACTCCCACTTCAACCATTCTTTGAGGTAAAACCTTTCACGTAGTGGGGAATGGACTTCATAGGTCCAATCAATCTACCTTCCTCTATAGGTCACAAGTATATTCTTACTATTACTAATTATTTCATGAGATGGACTGAGGCCCTAGCTTGCAAACAATGTACTTCTAAGGTGGTAATCAATTTCATCGAATTAGGTATTATTAATCGTTTTGGATGTAGCTATTTATTTGGTTTGTGATAATGGTACTGCATTTGCATCATTAAAATTCTCTAACTGGGCCTTTGATCATGGAATTATAATTAAGTTTGTATCTAATTATTACCCTCAGGGTAATGGTTCATCTAAGTCTTTGAATACAAATCTCCTAACTGTTATTCACAAGCTGTTAGAAAGAAATCCTAAGGACTAGCATACCTAGCTTAGATTTTCTCTCTGGGAAGATCATACAAGGCACAAGACTTCCATAGGAATATCCCCTTACCACCTAGTTTATGGGTTAGAACTTGTGTTTCCTATTCAGTTAAAAATCCCCAGCTTACAATTCATTAATGAATATTATGATGAAGGGGATAAACGTGAAGCTAGACTTGTTGAGTTCTTAAACCTTGAGGAGAAAAGAGATGAGGCCCTTGAAAACTTTCCAAACATTAGGGGATAGTCAAAAGGTGGTTTGATAGAAGGTCCAAGGTAAAAGCCTTTTGAATCTCTGACTTGGTTCTCTACTGGGATAAAGCCCATAACCGTAAGGGGGAGAATGGTAAATTTGACAAACTTTGGCTTGGCCCTTATCAAATTTCAGAGATCCTGGGTGATAATGCTTTTCACTTAAAAACTCTCACTAGGGAAGATATCCCATTTCCTGTCAATGGGCAGTGCTTGAAGCATTATTTCCAATCCTGAGTTGTGTGCAGCTCTTTCCTTGTATATAGTTAGATTAGGTTCCTTTTTTTGTTTTGGTTTGCTCTTTTTTTCTTTGGTTAGGGTAGCTTTCCCTTTTTGCTTTGTTTTTTTGTTTTGTTTTGTTTTGTGTTGGTTAGTTTAGGTTTTCTTTCAGTTTGGTTTTTTTTTCTCTGCTCTTGCTTTTGAGGTTTCCTTGTTTTCTTATAGATGTGTTGCACCTACATGGAAATTGTATTATTATCTAGAACTATTCTAAACATTTCTTTTACACACTTCAATATTTTTTCCAGAGTTGGTGAAAGTCCTCTATTTGGTGTCATCTGTATTAAGTGTTTTGAGTGGATAAGCCATAGAATTGAGTTAAATCTGGAATGCACTTGGGTCTTACATTTTACACATATTCTTTTAAAAAAATCCAAGGTTGCAAGGGGCTCCTATGAAGTATGTTTAGGTGAAAAATCTTATATTTTGCTTTAGTGCCACTATGGTTCTCAGACCTAAGTGTGACCTTTATTGTTCATAGGTTGAAATGAAAAAAGTGAAAAGAACTATAAAAAAGAATACAAAGAAAAAATAATGAAAATCAAAAGAATGAATTCAACTTATCAGGAGTATCCAAGTATCTCTACCGAGGCTATGGACGTTTGGCTGGTAGTAGAGCTATGCTTGGGGAGAATCACAATGATAACCTCGTCAGGGCTATAGATGCCTGATTGGAAGCAAGGCTCTATCCAGGTTGCTTTTAGAGTTAGAATCCTTATGTAGCCTAGTTAGCCCACATTTGATCCTTTTTGCAACCAAGGAAAATGGAATGAACACATATGTAAACACTTTGACCCTAGTACAAGACTGATTTTCTTATTTCTGAGTTTTGAAATTCTACTAAATTGATGACCTGATACAAGGACTGAAACCAAAGATTCTAGGTTCTTGATTCCAGTTTGTCACTGAAATGCTCTGGAGCATTTTCCCAGTAGAGTCACCATTTGTTGTATAGTTTTTGCACACACGCCCTGCTGAAAGAAGGGACCCTCTTTTTCTTTCGCTTTTGGTTTTTGGCCCTTGTTATTTTGAGGTTGTTACCTTTGCACGTGCTTGAATGCTTATCTTATTTGTGCAAATTCCCCCCTTCTAGGAAGCACTTTGAAAATCTAATGTTTTGGGCAATTTTTGGGTTTTTGACTGCTTTTGAGAAAATTCGCTCCTGGCGGACTTTCTCGGATCCTATCTTGGTCCGATTTTATCTACCTTGTGCAATAGTTCAGAACTTTCGGGTCTTAATGGAATTCTGTCATGATCGGATTTTTTCGAATGTCTGTTGTCTTGTTGGGTTCCAGGATTTTGGTTCTAGATGTCTTGTCGATTGCATTAATGTCATTTGTACAATTTATGAGGGAGGTATTTAGTCAATTTTTGGGGAAGTTTATGCCATTTTTCTTTATCATTTTCATTCTGTTGAGTTGAAGTGCTTGATCCTGGGGTGTTGGGATGGCTTTGGAATGTTAAATTTGTTGATTGTTGGTTTTGGTGGTGATTCCCTGGGCGTCATAGTTGTTGTTTGCTAGGAATTTAGAAGCGTTATTTGTCATTGTTGTAATCAATTTTCACTTCATAAAATGGTATGTACATATTTCCCTACTCTTTGATTGATGAATGTGAATGATTCTTTCATTCTGGATATGCTTGGAGTTTGAATTTCTATATGTTTGGGCATTTTGAAACTAGGGTTGCTTGATTCTATTAGATTGATGATTCCCCAAGTGAGTTTCAAGCTTGCTTTTCATTTTCATCTTTCTTGCTTGTGGGCCATAATGATCCTTTGAAACTTAGCAGTTGAGTAACCTGAACCCCAAGCTTGTTTGTGCATCAATGGCGAATCTTTAGGGTTTCATGCCTAAGGAATTTTTCCTTTCAATTTTCTTTAAGAGGAGCCTTAAGTTTAAATAAAATCAGTAGGAGGTTCAAATCAAAATTTTTGTAGTTCCAAATTCCTCAAATTTTTGATCATTCAATCAATTTGAGCAAGATCGTGGGAGAATGTCAATATTCAGGTTTTCCTTCAGTTTCGGGATTTTCCTTCGCTGGCAGATTTCCTCGATTTTCCTTGTCCTCTTCGTTTTCTCGAAATCTGTTGAATTTTGGAGTCTTTCCTGCTTTGCAGATTTCCTTCACTTCTAGATTTTCCCAAATTCTCCTTCATACCTTTGTTCTCCTAGAATTCATATGGCATTGTTGTTTTCACAGAATTTTGTCCTGCGCGGATTTCTCTAGAACTTTGTTGAAAATGAAAGATGGAGAGATAGCATGGTGTGTTAACTAACGATTATGCATTGTATGATCGATTTGAATTTTTGAAGGATGTATCATGTTGTTTCTTGGCTTATGAAAATTTACTAAATGACTAATGGATGCTTTTCATGTTTATTTCGTTGAAATCCGTCTGGCTTGGAATTTTCTGAAATTCCTCTCTAGCCTGGATTCTACGGATGGTTTGAAAACCTGAACTTTGAGATGATTATTTTTTATGAGATTTAGAGAATCTTGCTTATTATGGGGACTCATTTTGAGGATGAATTTATCATTTTTGATTAACTTACTTGGGTTTGTATGATCTTTACTATGGTTTCTTTGTTGGATGCAGGCTGAATCATGTAAAGTAGTGACTGGTGGAACCAAGGGTAAGGTGATGGATCCAAGTGCAGAGGGGTCTTCTGTTTCCAAGGCAGAAAGAATCAAGATGGATATGAAGAGAAGAATTCTTAAAAGCAAGCTTACTTCTGTTTGGTCAGAGGTGACTGATACAAATGTTGGACTATGGGAATATGACGAGTTCAAAACCAGGATGGCAGAGTAGAACCTTCCTTTGCTAGCTAGAAGAACATTGGAATCAGGATTGGCACATGTGGTTGGATTCCCTTCTATAGTGCAATGTTATGAATTAGTTCTTGAGTGTGCCAGACACTATGATAAGGGTACACAGAAGATAGTTGGCCCTCAAGGGAGAATTCTAGAAAATTTGAATCCTGTGTCTATAGCCTAGACCTTTGAAATGCCAGACAGATCTCATGTGGTGGATTTTGATATGGATATGGCAAGGAAATTCTATGAGGAGGATACTTTCAAGTCTTAGCAAGTCATCAACTCATGGTTGGAGAAGCCTATGTCTCACTACTCCAAGCTGCCTAAATAACTATTCAGAGAAAAATTCAAGGAGTACTATGATGCTATCACTCTTCTCAGCAGGGTGGTGGGGTCAAAGAGTGCTAGAATGTTTGAAAATTGGATGCTCCATGTCATTGTGAGGATGGAGAAGAATATTAACTATCATTGGGAAGGTGTTATAAGTGCTATGATTCATGAGCAGATGTGCAATGTATTGCAAACAAAGACCTTCACAATGACTTGCTACTTAGTCTATGTGCTTGCAAGATTCCATCCATATAAGGGGCTAAGTACAAGAGGTGTGTTCAGGAAGGATGTGATCTATGAGGTTTATCCACAGCTGCATCTAGGAAAATCGAGCTATAGGAGGGTGAATGATGCATTCACTATGTACATCACCAAATTATTGCAAGGTGCAAAGCATGTGAGGATATCTGACTAGGCCAAGGAACTAATCAAAAGGTACAGGGCTTGGTTCATATAGTTTCCCACCTTCTCATACATAAGGATAGATGGCTGCCAAAAGGATCCATATCGAATTCCAAGGTACCTAACAGACCATATCATACTCTTCGAAGTCATGAGGAAAATTTGTGACTTTGATGCCATTGTGAAAAAGGATAAGAGTGAGACTTGATTTGGTGGTGACTTCCCTTTGAGGATAGGAACTAGTGAGGCATATCCTTCTATTAATTTAGCCAGTGCTTCTGAGGAAGAAATGAGAACTCTTGGGTTATCCTTCCATTCCAAGAGATCTAGGATTGATAGAACTGGTGAAGCAAAAATGGAATCTGGCAAAGAATAGAGCCACAAGGATGATATGGAAGACTATTGGGCCAATTACAGTGATGAATTTTAGATTAGAAAGAAGAAGTTTTCCAGGCTGCCTATTAACTTGGTCCAACTTTACAATGTGAAGGCCATCCTAGATCAAGTTGAAGAGGATGAATATCTAATCAAGGTCCATGCTTATGAGGTAGTGAAGGAAAAGCTAGTTGGAGAAATAGACTGGTTAGAAGAGGAGAAAATAGAGCTGGAACAACTTATGACTCCAATCATTAAGTATACTAAGTTGTGGCACAAGAATAAGATGTGGGAGCTAGAAAGTGAAGGTGTGCAATGCACCTATGATTTAATGGGAGACTTGGAGTCTCATTCCACTTCCGAGGAGTCAGGTGAGTAGGATCCTAAGGGTAAGGGCAAGGTGAGTTCTCCTTTCAAGATCAAAATTAAAGATGCTCAAGCGGAGGAAGAATAGGAAGTTGCGAAACAAAGGAAGCCAATTGCAAAGAATAGGGAACATGTTTCAAGAATGTGGAAGTCAGCAAAAGATGAAGCTAAAAAAGAAGAAAAAGAGGTTAGTGTCCCTATTCCAAAGAGAAGAAGAATCGTGAGATTATCATAGAAGGAAAAGGAAAGCTCCAAGGTAGGGGAGGAAGTTGGCCCACCTGTGATAAATGTGGAGAGCTCAGGAGAAAGGACATAGGTGTACACAAGGAAATCAAGAACTCCTTCTCCTAAGGACAGTGTGCCAAGTAAGGATCTCCCTCCAATCACTCTTGATGCAGAACAACATGATGATATCCCTCATTCCCATGAATCTAATGATGAACCAGGTGAATCCAAGGAAGACTAAGGTCACCAAGATACAGAAAGAGAAAAATTTCAAGAGGGAGAGCTCTTTAGTGCTGAGTTAGAAATACATAGGGTGATGCAGTCTCCCCTAGTAACATATGAGGATTCAACTGCTAGAAGTGAAGAGGATAGACATCCTCAAAGAGAGAAAACACCAGTTAAGACTCCATCACCAGTGCATGAAGAAGAGCATAATCAAGAAAAATAGGATGAGTCTGAGGAGATTCCTGAGAAGCAGGATTTGAACAAAGATGTGCCTAAGGACCAACAAGATGAAGTTGGAAAAAGTAAAGCACATTCAGAATCCACTATTCTAGGTTGGATGGATAGGGAATTGAAGAGAAAATAGATTGTTGTGGATGATACCCCTCCCAATTGGGATGAATTGTTGGACAACATAGGAAAAGGTAAAGGAAAGAAGAAGGACAGGGTCATCTCCAGGATTGAGAGAGATGAAACAAATAATAGGGTGGTCCACATTGCTACTCCTACCCCTGATAAGAATAGGGATGATGTAACTGGAGAGGATTACAATGTACAGACCATCAACCTTGGGCCTACTTCTATGGAGCAGGATATTGAAGATTATAAGGGATCTAGTGCAGTGATCCTAGGCAGGTTGAGGAAAGAAGTGCAGGCTAAGCAAGAACTGAAGAAGGAGAATGAGAAATTAAAGAAGTACTTGCAAGATTTGATGAAGCCTTTTCAATATATTAGCTCCTCATCTTCTACTGCGAGTTTCCTACCACAAGAGACCATAACAGAGTTGGAGAGGATGAATACTACCACTCTTCCCACATCTAACTAGTTACAGGGAGTGCAAATTAAAGGGGATAATTCTATCAAAGATATCCTTTCAACTAGAGGAGATGCAATGAGGTCGATAAATTGGTTGAAAGATGTATTAGCTCAAGATAAAGAAGATGCAGATCTCCTGTTGCAGAAAACCAAGACCATCATGGAGTATACTGAAGATAAGTTGGTGAGTGATGGAATTATTCCTTCCTCTAGAGCAGCAAAACCCTGGGAATGGTTTGAAGCTTTGCAAATAAGGCAAAAGGTTTTGAAGAAGGTACATAAGTAGAGGAGGCAAATTGAAGACACCCTGACCAATATCTATAATAGATGCATTTCCTTTTTTTGAAGTGATGACAGTTAGAAAGAAGTTTGCACCAAAGAATTTGAGCTTAGAACAGTTGAGAAAATGGTGGTGAGATGTATATTCTCGAGTTGGTGAAGATCTAGTTACTGAACATCAGTTGGATGATGCGGCCACTTATATTGCAGTTATTGATAAATATCAAACAAACAAGGTTGAGTGGGATAAGTCAGAGCAATAGTTAAGAGAAAATATTAAATCTATTGGGAAGAGACTTAAGGTTTTACCTCTACCACCTATATTCGACTTGGACAGGGTAATTTTGATGGTGCATGATAAGGTGGAGTGAAATAAAGACAAAGGGGGAAGCAGTTAATGCAAGGCTACCTCAGAATTTGTGCTTCCCATTATTTCTCCTCTTCCTTCACATGCATTGGACCAAGTTTTGTTGGAGACCCCAGGTCGACCTGGATGGAGTGATTGCATTTAATGCCCACTTTGTTTATGTTTAATTCTCCTTGGGCTGACTTGTTTATGGCTATTTTATTATTGTAAACCCTAACTAGGCTGACATATCTTGGGGGTTTCTATTAATATGGCATTCTGCCTCATTTGTAAGGGCTAGATAGTTTTTTCTTGGAGCGAATTAAGCAGTATAGCAAGAGCTAGAGTTAGGAGTTAGTTATGTTTTCAAGAAAGCAAGTGTTGTAACATAATACTAGAATTGTTGCTACTTTGGTAATTTAATGCAAGTGGAGACATTGTGATTTGGTGCCTTTCATGTGTTGAATTTTATCTGGCATGGTTCTTGTGATTCTATCTTTGGAATTGCTTAAGCTATTTGATAGATGTGTTAGGTTTAATGTTATATAAATTGATAATGCTTATGATTTAGTACTTGAAGTGTTGCAACAATCGCTGGTCCATACTTTTCATAACCAACTGATTGTTAGTTGATTTTCAAAGTTAGCCTAGAATTTTATATTGATTAAGCTTAGTTCAATTGTGAAGGTTTATTCATTTTGGTTGCAATAGGGTTTTTTTGAATGAATGATCATGATCTGAAAATATATAATTCCTTAGAAGATTGCACTATTTCTATAATATTGCAGATCCATCTGGGTCAAGTAGAAATCAGTTTATGAGGGATTGGATCATTTCAAGTGTTTGTCATTTGCATTGTTAATCTTAGGAGTAGTTTTAAAATTTAGGAATCTTTTTGAAACCTTATATCTTTTGATATTTTTTTTATCATCTGAGTTAGATTTAGGATTGAAGTATCACCATATTTCTAGATCAGATAAACTAAAGGATTCAGTATTTTCTTGTATTAAGGTCCCTTTGTGATTACCAGCATTTTCACATTTATCACTGAGTTGTTTATGCATTGTCAAGACCTGACATTAGAGATCTTGGGGTTATCTTTTGAGGCTTGCTAATGGAGATTTACCTTTCAAGAGAGATATGATTTCCATATTCTGTCTGAGTTGTTGCTGTGCAGAAAACACCATCAACACTTTGTTGAAGGGGAAATCCCTTCAATGGTTCAGAGGACTCATAGCCAATTCCATTGCAACATGGGACCAACTTAGCGATGGTCGTCACCGGTAGTTCATCGACAAGTCAGATCACTTTTCATTACTTGAGTAGCTAAGCACCATCAATTGGGCTCCCCACGAGCATATGGGTGAATTTAATTATAGGTTTCAAAGAACCTGGGATAGGATACCTCTAATAGTCAAGCGCTCACTTGAACATGCCTTTTTATTCTTCTGAAAGGCCTTAAATAGTGAGATATCAGTTATGATACAATATATGGGGGGTTTAACTTTTCCAAATTCCTATGACATTGCAATAAGGGGCTGAAAATGATCTTATTTAACCTGGGAAGATAGCACCTAGACCACCCACTCGTATTTTTCCTAAGATTCAACCACCCGTCCCTATGAGTTTTCCTCGTATTGTTGTTGTCTTGCCAGTCCCAACAGTAGGTTATAAAGTTGTTTAATAAAACATCATTCTACACCAAAACAAATAAATCCAAGAGATTAAAAACATGATACAAAACTTTGGTAAAACCTTTAGCAATGAATTTGTGAGTCTCAAGAGGTAGGTTGGTCAAGAAAATAGGCCTTACCAAGATCCTTACTAGTAGAACTAGCAGAATAGGCCAGCGTTTCAGAATGATTTTCAAGGATAGAAAAGAGGTTTTAACCCCAACCCTTTTCGGCCTTATGACCCCAATGTTGTTGGCCCTTCAAGAGAGCTTGTACCACAAAATAATTTGGCTCAAGAGCACGATTGGTGTTACCCGTGCAATCAGCCACACAACCAAGTTGTTTGTATGAGTAGAATGGAGAGTCAAGCTCTCATGGTGTAGAATCATTATGTTGGCCCAAAAAATATGCCACACGAGAATTTGGAACAACCAAGTAGCTCTGAAATTTCTTTAGTGAATTGGAAAAGTGTTGACTATTTCAGAGTTAACCATTTCCAAGGCCAAAACCAACAAGGTTCATTCATTGCAGCAAACACAAGGTCAAAACGAAGAGCAATTGAAGTGGAACAAGTTGCAAGTTCACAAAAACAAGCTATAAATTCACAACAAGAAGCTGTGGGAGACATAAATCATGTTATTCCATCTCAAGTTGTCCCTACCGCACAACCAAAGGTGCATATTCTACAGAGAGGACAAAAGAAGGTAAATAACGATGCTATTAATTCTTCAAGACAACAAAAGGTAAGTCCCATATTTTTCAATGTGGTTGAGCACTTAAATAAAGCTACATTCAGTTTGTTCATCAAGGATGTGCTACATATCCCAGGCTAGAAAGATTTATTACAAAATGCATTAGCTGAAATTTCATCTTCAAATGTTGTGAATACATAAAAGAGTAGAATTGTGCTTGCTAACAATTCACAGATCAAAGGTGGGCAGTAGAATCAAGAGGTAAAACTCCCACCATTCTATCTAAGTCTCATTATAGGGGATAAAATTGTCCATAACTGTATGATAGACTCAAGAGCTAGCAACTCGATCATGCCTAAAACCTTAGCTGATAAGTTAGGATTAGTTTATGAACCCATGTCAAAGGGAGTTGTACAATTAGATGGATCTAATTTTCATTAAAAGTCTAGTCCTCACATTACATGCTTTCCCCAACTTTGCAGTTTCCTAAGATGTCCATGTGATAGAGTTTCCTCCCCATTTCGCACTCTACCTCTTGAGAGACTTTACTGCCAAACAAGGAGGGTTTTTACTAGTTGACTGGTCTCACCTTTTATTCAGAACCAGATATGGCACAAAAGTGACCATTGAGTCAGAGCCATTATTCAAAGATCATATTGAGCCATGCACCATTAGCTCTATCTATGCTAGCTTGTTAGCCACTCATGGGTTAGAAAGTCAATCTGTGACCTCACATACTAGTTCATCTAGTGAAGAAGAAAAATTAGATGAATGGGTTGCTGAAAATCAAGACCTTGACCCATCCAACCATACAAAAGAAGTCGGGTTAGGGACCTATGTGATTCATGAATCTAACACAACAATTCCAAATCTGGTCAAAGACCAAGAGCAATCCGAACAACAAGAAAACTAACTTTGGGAGCTGTATTTCGATGGTTCAAGATGTAGGACAGGGGCTAGTGGAGGAGTAATGTTGGTATCATCTGATGGGGACAAATATTATTTAGCCTTGAGATTCACTTTTAGCTGTACAAACAACACAGTTGAATATGAGGCCCTCATTCATGGCCTTGAGTGGGCTCAGAAAAGAGGTATTAAATTTTTACGAGTTCATGGTGACTCTGAATTAGTTGTGAATCAAGTCAGAAATTTAAATGCTATAAAAAATTATGTTCTTAATAAGTACAAGCATCAGGTATGGGACCTAATAGAGGAATTTGACACGTTTAATTTTCTTTTTGTACCTAGAACTCAAAACAAACATGCAAATAGACTTGCTATTTTAGGTGCTTAGTTTGATATTCCAAATGAGGTGCACAATGTGGAAATGCAACAATATGTGAAAATTGTTGTTAGACCTTCAGTGCTAGATAATAATGTGAGTTGGCAGGTCTTTGACAGTGATGAACAAATTTTGAACTTCTTGATAGCAGAAGCTGAATTTGCAGATGAAAACTAGTTGAAGTGGCAACAACAATATGGAGGTCAGATCATACAACTGAAATAAAATAATATTCCAAAGGGATTGGTAACATTAGAGTCAGTTTTCAACTTTGATGATCAAGCAAGAAAAGACAAGTGCAACATGACTGTCAAACAAGAGCATTATGAAGCCACCAAAATATTTAAAGGTAAACTTCTGAAATTGGAAAAGGTGTGTACTAAGGAAGAGAAGAAAGCTTTTGTTTTGTTATGTCAAGAGTTCAATGATATTTTTTCTTGGGAATATAAAGATCTAAAGGGTTTTGATCCTGAACTAGCTCAACATACTATAGAGTTAGAACCTAATGCAAAGCCTGTTAGACAAAAACAAAGACCCCTAAATCTTAAGCTTGAACATTTAATGAAAACTGAATTAAATAAGTTGTTTGAGAGTAACATAATATTTCCTATTAAGCACACTTCTTGGGTCTCCAACTTGTTCCTAGTTAGGAAGAAAAATGGGGAAAATAGATTGTGTGTTGAATTCAAAGATTTAAACAAGGCTTCCCTTAAGGATCACTACCTGCTCCCTTCGATGGAGCAAATTCTACAAGTAGTGTTGGGTTCTGATATGTTCTCTTTTCTTGATGGGTATTCTGGATATAATTGGATTTTGGTTAGGGAAGAGGACCAATACAAAACAACATTCATAACTAAATGTGGAACTATGGCTTACAGAAAGATTCCTTTTGGCTTATCTAATGCAAGGGTGACATTCCAAAGGGAAATGGACATGGATTTTCACAGCCTTATGAATAAGATTGTTCTTGTGTATTTAGATGACATTACAGGATTTCTAAAAATTCTAATGAACACCTTGAAAATTTGAGATAGATCTTCCAAATATGCAGAGTTCAAAGTTTCTCTTAATTTGAAGAAATGCATATTTTTCATCCATGAAGGCAAGCTTCTAGGGAACATTGTCTCTAAACACATAATTTCTATTGACCTAGAGTGAGTTTTAGCCATTCTGGAATTACCTTTTCCAGCACATAAAAATGGTTTGCAGAGTTTCCTTGGTAGAATTAATTTCATAAATAGGTTTTATATCAAATATTGCAGTTGTTGGTCTCTTACAATGATTTAATAACTAAGCCTTTATAGCCATGATTCAGAGATTGGACATCTAACCTGAATAGATATTTCAATCATCATGAAGGTGCATTTAACTTATCAACCTAGGGACATGAAATTGAAATGGGTCAGCACAGTATGTGCACTAGGAACTCAAAGTAGCCATTTCATTCTACAACTAAGGAACACACAATACTGAAAGTAAATTGTTTGAAAAGGAATGAGACAAATGCTAAGAATCAATCAACGACTATGCTAAGCTGAAATGCATAATAGGAATACAAATCTGAGCAACAAACAGGAAACTACTCTGTCTACTTTGGTTGTAGGAACAGTCACAGAATGAAACTCTAGTGGCTATAGGAATAGTTGGTGCCAGACTTCTAACTAAGTACTAAACAACAAGTAATACTAAACTAATGCTAAAATAAGAAGAAAAATTACTCACCAATTGGCCCCCCTTGGATAAGTATCCTCTAAAACTAATGAGAACTCAGATGCTCGAACTCAGAACTTTATTTTATTCACTATGAATCATTAGTACAAAAGAGTAATGTATATGTATTACTAAAAATTGGAGAGTGCAAGTACAATATCAAATCATGCAACCTCTTGAAGAAGGAGCATCAAATCATTATTTATACTAACAGCTAAACAAGGCATTCAACTCCATGATTGGGAGAACGCCATTTAGGGAAAATAGAGAAAATGCAGTGATGGAAGACATGCAGGTCCAAATGCAGATTTAGCACAGTAGTAATGATCGTGCATGCTCAATCATTAAAGTCCACTACAAGACGGTTACGTTTAGTTGCATGAAGAATCTTTTGCCATCAACCTCCTTTGAATTTGAGCAATTCCTTTGTTGGATGTTGTGGTGCATGCCTAGCTAGCGGTGTCTTCCTCAACTTAGCATATTAAATTTGCATGGCAATGTCAGTACACACAATAATTGCACATCTATAACCACCTTAAGGAACATTCATTAACCACATGTAAAATCAATATAGATAATCCACATAATATGCCAAATGTCATTAAAGCTTGCAGAGATAGGATTAACTCTAATGTCTATGGTTTGAGGGAAACATTATGAAAATATCAACATTTAACATCAAATTCCATGACAAATGCCAACAAATAAACTATAGATTCTACCCAAAATTGGACCAAAAACTAGGCTCATCACTCCCCCCAACCTAACATTTTACTGGTCCTCCAACAGGGGAAGGGTTGTTCTTCTGCTTGGTCAAGGCTCTAAAATTTACAACTGATAGTTGTCCAACATCAATGGCTATTGTGTGTGAATCGGGATCCCAATACAATCCTCCTAATTTGTCAAATCTGTTCCATCTCTATTTTTCTGCAGCAATGTCATACTGGTAGAATCTGAAGTTTGGCATAGGCCACATGAGCATGGGTGGCTAGAAAGTCAGGGGAAGCCAAGATCACCCCTGTGTTCTCCTAATCTGAATATACCTATCAATCATTTTTAGTGTTGTAGCATAATTGTGGATGGAATGAGGCTCAACCTATTTCAGCTCATCAGTTAGACTATTCCATCTTTGTGATAGACATCTTCTCATAGTTTCCTCCTTTGTTGTTGTCTTTACCTCGTACTCACTGTAAAATTACTCAATCCAAGGCATAATCCTATTGGCATAACTAGGTTTGAGAAGCATTTTGTGTCATTCTCTGTAAATATCCCTTGGGTTACTTGATTCATCCTTAACAGGCAGAGGGATGTCAAACTCCAATTGCTTATAAGCCCCATGTTTCTGTCTCGAACTAACCTCATTTTGCACCCAAGACATAAATGCCCTTAATTAGACATCCCCAGCATACAACAATATGTTCCAATCATGGTATTTAGTTATAGCATAATTATGCAAATAAAACTCACAACAAATTCTTCATTTCAGGGGATGCAATCCTATAAGCATTGAAAAATTCAACAGGGGTGTCAATATAAGGATTCAAACATGAGGCAATCCTTGACAGCTTAAAAGAGAGACATTTTTCTTTCAGGAGCAGAGCATAGACCCTTCGAGGAGTCCTACACTCCAAAATCTATGGTGCCAAAGCTGCCATATCATCCACCTTCTGCTTTAGGGTGGCAATTTTTGCATCTTTATCTTCAATCTCCTCATCCTTCTTTTGAATTTCCTTCTTCAATTTCTATTTTTCCTTTTTCCATTCTTCCCTCCTTTGTATTTCTTTCCATAAATTCAAAATTATTATATGTACTATAAAATCAGGAGGATTATGAATTCCTACTAGTCTTTTTGTCAATGGTGGCTCCTCATATGGCACTATCTGCATGGACTCAGGCTGTCCAGTTATCTCTAGCTACATGGGTATTGTTTCTTCTACTTTTTGCTACAGGGACTCTTGTTCTAGTTTTTACTGTTGCTGTAGGACTTCTTGCTACTAGACTTCCTGCTCATGTTGCAGGAAATCCTGATTTTCCTCAAACTCTTCTACAATGTTAGCAAGATTGGCCAGTGTTATATTTGCTGCTCTCCCAAATATGTCTTCTTCTTTGACATTCTCCTGCCCCATTGGAGCTTTAGGGTCCTCATGTGATGTCTCACCAAGCTTAGGGATTTCCTATGGAGGCATACCAATCGCAGGCCCAGCTAGTCTTGATTTCCTGGGAGGTCTCTCACATTTTCCTTTGGCTACAGGATGAACAATGCCAACTTTCCTCTTCATAGAACTTGACACCTTTCTTTCTATAAGATATGTTTTAGCCTTTCCTTTTCTTGTTTCTACTTCTCTCTTCTATGCCCTAGTTTTCATCAGGGTTTCAAGTGGAATGTCATCATCAAAATCAGAGGAAGAACTTTCTTTTTTTGAGTGTTCTATTCTAAAATAACTAATTTCTATGGTTTCTTCTGCTATAGGAGGATTCACACAAGAGCCAAAACTAGAGGTTGAAGCACCAAGAGTGGCTTCAGTCATGCTCAATCTCTTGCTAGACCTATGGGGTTAAGGTAAAGCCCTGGGTTGCAAGTGCTCAGGTCTAATTTGATCAACATTTATAAATTCTTCCCAGGTCATTCCAGATACATCATGCAGAGACTTTTCAACTAGCAATTTAATTAGACAATGGTGGGAAAAAAAATTATCCCTACCTTTTTGGGTCTTGGCCGCCATGATTGAGAGAAGATTGTATAGCATGTTAAGCACATTCATCCTCCTTTTGTGCCTCATGTGATTCAAAATCTTGAAGTGCACAGAATGCAAATTTGAATGGAAACCCTCATAGGTGATGCATTTGACAACATAAACAACTATATGCTTCCAGGGCTCAGGAAAAGACATTATCTTTGCACCCTATTTATCAATGCTCAATGGGGGGTCGTTTGGCTTTGTAAATTCGGCCCTAGCTGATTTGGCATCTCTGGAGGCAGGGTAATTTTTGCCATCAGTCAGTAACCCTGTGACCTCTGTAATTCTTTCCTCAGTTGCCACAACTTCCAACACTTTTACTATGGTTTTTCCTTTAGAAAATGTCTAGGAAAATTCAAGGGAAATGCTTTCATCAAAGCCATCCAACTTCAAGAAGTAATTTGACCATCCATAGTTTCCAAAGTCGGCCAGACATTGTGCATCCTGCAATAAAATGTCATACACCGTGGGTTCATTTTGAATTGACCCACCTCCCATTATCTACAATCAAACAAATGCTCTACAATTTCTTTCCAACAATTTTCATCTGAAAATCAAGCTCACTGTCCTACAGTACCTACTAAATTTCTAGTGCCAGTATTGACTAAATTTCCTTATCTTTTATTTCACTTTTTTTCTTGCAATTCAAGATTATGATAGGGTCAATAATGGCAAGAAAATGAGTGATAAAGGGGAATTATGATGGGAAGAAATGGTGGTTGTAGTTAATGCCACTTCACACATGCAAGTCGTCCTCTCACTCAGATTTCAAATTGGCTCATTTTAAATTTTCTGACGTAGCCTAGCATAAATTGACACATGGGCAATATATTTACATCTTTTTCTTTCCCTTCCCCCCAACCTAAATTTGTACATGTGTCCACACATACAAGATGGGAGTGGTGAATTGACAGGGAATGATGGCATTTTATGTAAACGCCTATACTAATGTACAATGATTAAATGAACACACTTAAAAGATGATTAAAGATAGCAATTAATGTGCACATACCTGAATGTGTGGAATATTTGCTACAAATATTGTGGAGAAAGTACCAATCACCTTTTAGAGAATAAATTGAGTAATTAATGAAAATGAAATGGAATGAGGTGAGGTGGAATGAAGTGATGGAAGTGAGAGAAAGGTGGTGATGGATGGGTGAATGGGTGGATGGACGAAGAAATGGACTTCCATGTAAGTGAAAGTATTTATTATGAGAAGTACATACCTTAATTAGCTAGAAGGAGGGACACTAGGTCCATTTCCTTCAACTGCAAGAAGCTCAGGTGATGCATACTAGGTGAATTGATGTAGGAACTCTTCTTTGGAAGCTAGCTTGTGGTATAATTTGAGGTGATGACCATTGAAAAGTAGTTTGAACCTGATAGGGTCAATGGTAGTAATTTGAACAACTCCATTAGGAAAGACCTTAGCAACTTCATATGGTCCTAGCCACCTTGTCTACAATTTTCCTACATTGTCCTAGTATCTTGAGTCATAGAGCAAGGCCCAGTCTCCTAGTTGTAATTTCTTGTCCTTGATAAATTTTTCATGCCACTTGATTCTTTGATTCTACACTACTTCTGTATGTTGCAGGGTTGCTCTTCTTATCTCATCCAAAGTGTTTAGCTACATGATTCTTTCTCTTTGTGCCTCAAAAATATTCATCTCCAAATCTACTGCAGTCTCTAAAGTCTTATATTCAAATTCAACTGGCATCATAGTTATCTTTCCATATAACAACTCAAATGGGGTGAAGCCTATAGTTGTTTTCCAAGTTTTCCTATAAGCCCAAACAGCTTTTGGTAATCTATTTACCCAATCCTTTGTATGAATAGCTATTGTTTTAGTCATAATGACTTCAATTTCTCTATTGGTCACCTCAACTAGGCCATTAGCCTGTGGGTGATAAGGAGTAGACTTCATGTGCCTTATGTTGTACTCATTAACTAGTGTTGCAACAAGGGTTGATGTGAATTGTGTCACTTGATCAATTATTATTTCTCTTTGGACTCCATATCTTGTGAAAATTTCATCATAAAGAAATTTTGCAACCTTGTTATCTCTTGCATGCTTCATGACCTTAACTTCTACCCACTTTGTCACATAATCGGTGCATACCAATATATAAGACTTACCATTTGATGGAGGGTCAATGGGTCCTACAAAATCCAATCCCCACTTGTCAAAGGGAGTGATTACTACCTGATGGAATAATGGCATCTCATCAGATCTGGTTGGTCTACCCATTCTTTGACATCTATCACATTTCTTGGTATACCTTCTTGCATCCTTGTGGAGTGTTGTCCAGTAATATCCTATGTTCAAAACCTTCATTTTTTTCCTCTTGGCTACAAAGATTCCTCTACATGGTTCATTGTGACATGCATGCAAAATGTCTTATGTCTCATCTTCTCTCACACATCTCCTCATGACATGGTCAAGTTCGGTATAAAACAAACATCCAACAATCCAAGAGAAAGGAATTTTTTTTTCAATGAGTTCCCTTTTCTCTTTTGGAGATAAGTGAGAAGGAACTCTACCTGTGACCAAGTAATTGGCTATGTCAGCATACCATGGTGTTTGTACACAAAGGGAGAATAGATGCTCATCAAGGAAAGAGTCATCTATGGGTTGATTGTCTTATGATGTAGTTAGCCTTGAAAGAAAATCTGCAACAACATTGGCCTTCCCTGGCTTATCCACAATGATTATATCAAACTCTTGCATCAACAATAACCATCTTTCCAATCTACATGTGATCAAATTTTTATTCATGAGATATCTAATGGTTGCATGATTAGTGTGCACAAAGATTTGGTAGCCTATTATGTAATATTTGAATTTGTTTAGTGCATATATTACTGCCAGCATTTCTTTCTCTATCACTGTATAATTGAATTCAACTCCTTGTAATTTTTTGCTGACAAAGTAAATGGTTTTTTTAACAACTCCTTTCTATCCTAAGACCGATCCTATGGAATAATCTAATGCATCAATATGGACGTGGAAAGTAAGTTCCCAATTAGGCCCTTAGAGTACAGGAGCATGAGTCAAAGCTCCCTTCAAGTTAGAAAATGCCTTGTCACAAGATTCAGTCCACTGAAATTCAAAATCTTTAGTGAGAAGAGTGTACAATGGTGCTGCTACCTTGCTGAAATCCTTGATGAAATGCCTATAATATCCTTCATGACCAAAGAAACTCCTAACATCCTTCTGCTTTGCAGGTGTGGGTAGATTTGTGATTACCTAAATCTTTGTAGGATCTAATTGAATTCTCTTATGGGAGATGTAGTGGCCAAGAACTACACCTTCCTACATCATCATGAAGCACTTTTCACTATTTAAGGACAAGTTTTGGTCTTCACATCTCTATAGGAACCTTCTAAGATTTTCCAACGCTTGATTAAAATTAATACCATAAGTGGTAAAGTCATCTATATAAATTTCCATGCAATCATGAGAAATGTCTGAGAATATGCTAATTACTACCCTCTAAAATTTTTTAGGTGCATTGCATAAGCCAAATGGGAGCACCGAATAGGCATAGGTCCTTGTTGTGCCCTTAACACACATGCCCCGTTCGGAAACGGGGACCCTCTTTTTCTTTCACCTTGCTGGGTCATTTTTGTCACCGCCTCATTTTGCATGCCCCGTTTTTATGCCCCAAATGGTCAATGTTCTTCCAAAGTTTCATCATAGGTTGACCATGCTTCCTGTTGGCTCGTTTTGTCAAGTTTTGGGACCTTGCGGATTCTCTCTAGTAGTTTGCCTCTGCCAGTGGCCTTCGAACATTCCGGGCCTGCCCCTTCGGGTTTCCCTAGCCGATTTCCCTGTTATGTCCACCGTCCCCGATGGCGATTGGCTTGTGTCTTCCCGAACCTTGGGTCCCAGCTCAGTGTTCACCGTCTGAAGAATTTGTAAGGTGATCTTGGCTACCTTTGAACGTTCCGGGCCCAAACCTCCATACTTCTGCATTCGGAATTCTATGTAGGTTTTGTCATTCCTGACGGTGGACCTCTGATGGAGCTCCACCCTCTGGGCCTTGACCTCCTCTTTGCCGCCGGTGACCCTCGAGCTGAAATTTCCAAACGCCTACCGCCCTGTTCCCTCCTGGCCTCCAGACCCCGGGTCTCCAACTGCTGTCAGTGAATTTAAATCCACCAACTTTAATAACTACCGTACTTGCATTCAATACGGCCATTAATGGCGGTAGGGGTATAAATAAGTTGCCCGAACCTGTCATTCTCACTTGTCAGAATCACAGTGAGAGATCAGAGCTTGCCAGAATGGATTCCACCATCTTCAAGACCTTCACGCTCATGCTCGTTTCCTTCGCGTGTCGACTGCTAGTGGATCCCACACCTTCCCGCATCGAGTGTTCGAGGTAGGTTTTCCGTTCGACCTCTCGAACATTGTTTTCATGATTTCTAAAGCTTAAAGTGAACAATAACAATGATAAGGACATGTGAATGATGAAATATGATGCAACAAACAAAACCCATGTCGCCAAAAATTGGGAATGCCCCTGTAGTTCCATTAGGGTTGATCCAAAGCTTTATCTCTGCCCGGCCATTCTTCGCAGGGGCATTCGTGCCTCTCAGGCCCAGAAACTCCTTTCACCGGCCGAGACTTAGCGAAGTAACCAAGATTTTCAAGACAACCCCCTCCTCTCCTGGGCCCGGAACCCCGAACTTCCACCGGTGGTTTGTTATCTGATGACCTGAACTTGAGTTTTGAGGGCTAAAGGGACCTCTATTTTGACCTCCTGGGCCTGGGCCTTCAAGTTTTCGTGTCCGGGAATCCACCGCACTCCCGTTGTTCTCTAATAGCGAATGGGTCCCATCTACCCAATCCTTGGTTATCGCCCTTTATCGGCAAGACATATCGCTTTCAATGAGATGTTACAACGAACCCCTTGGATTCACGTAGAAGCCTCTTTTCTTTCATCGCTGAGACCTTTTCCTTTCGGCAAGACTCCTTGGCGAAGACACCTTGTTCTCCCAAGCTTCTCCGTCAGCGTGACATTTGGTTTGGCAAGACCTTACGCCAACCCCCCTCATCCTTGGGCGAGCACGAAGCAGGTCGGGGAGACATCACCAGGTCAAGGAGACCTTTCTTCAACTTGGAATATTACGCCAAAGGCTCCCTTTGTGGGCAGGACCCTCTGCCTTCACCAAGACATCACGGTGATATCTCCATCCTTCGCTGAAACCTTCCTTGTTTGTCGGCAAGACCCCCTGGTGTCGGTAAGAGATCTTACTGAGAGCAAAGTGCTACCTCGAGACCCCTCATCTTCGGCAAGACATAATGCCTTTGCCAGGACATTGCGGTGACATCAATTTCTCTTAGTGATTCCACATGGTCTTCGCTGTCACGAATGGCAAGTACCTGGCATCTTTCCACCTCCTAGACCCTGAGCTTCCTTTTGCCGATCTAAAAACTCCGTTGAACCTTGAACGCTCTTGACCGTCCCAGGCTCTGCCATCCGAGACTCCATCCCTCATCTGCTATTCTGAAGAGGCAAGTCTTGCCTGCCCTTCTAAGCTCTGGGCTCCACCTTCCCAACCACCATGACTCTCAAAATCAAATCCATCGATGAACGCTCATGTCGGGTTTGGTCTTCCCCTTGGCAATTGGCGGGACATCACGGGTTCACTAGGACATTGCACCGATGAAAGACTTCTCACCAATGTGCCCTTTTGTCGTTGATCGATGAGACCAAAGGATCTCGCCAAGACATCTCCCCATCGCAGAAACCTCATGCTGAAGGAAAGGTCGGCAAGACCTTGCGGAGTCGGTGAGACCTCACACCGAAGGAAGCCCTCTACCAATTTTCCTTCTCCCTGTCACCAGTTGGTGAGACATGAAGCATTCGCCATGACTTCACCCCGATGATCGACGTCTCACCGATCAGATGCTTGTGGAAAAGTTCTGCCAGACCATCCCTTTTGGACTTCCACCCGGCAATAGTCGCTCCAAACAGCGAAGGCTGGATAGCTTCCCGATGCCTCAGGCCCAAGCGCTCAAAACTTGGAAATGATAAACTGCTAGCTGCCCTTGAACCTACCAGGCCCCAGACCCTAGAGTTCCATCCCTGGAACTCCATTTCTGCTCGGACTTTTCAAACGTCCATCTCCTAAGGACTTTTCGGCCTTGTACCTCTGGATGCTCCTAAATCGATCCAAATGAGCCCAAATTTGAAATTTGATCTCAACCCATGTGCTTAATTTTGGTCCTCTTCATTGCGAACCTTTTAAATTATTGAAATTTAGTCAAAAAGGATCTCTCAAATCATTCCACCCCTTTTTCCTTTCCAAAATAACATTCATGTTGGGGAAGTCCAGCCCTCCAGGCCCGGACTATCCCAAAGCCCTCGATCAAAAGACTGATATCGTAAGGATGTAAAAGTATCATTTCATGGATGATAGATTATTTAAAGTTGATTTTATGGGATCTCAACTAACATGAGAACTTGTGTGATCCATTGCACTAACTACGCCTTTGCTTGAAAAATATATGGAATTGGGTGTAGGACCTTCAAGGGCACCCGTCGAAAAGGACAAAGGAAAGAAGTCAGGCAAGACTCCTCGAGGGAAAGAGGACAAAGACCAAATGAAATACCAGTTCCAGGGTGAACCCCTACACTCAAAGGTTACCACGGATTGGAAGGAAATCACTAACACCAATATAGGCCATGTTAATATTGACTAGTTTACATAAAGGGTTAGGGTTAATCCAAGGAACAAGAATGCAAGACTGATAAGACAAAGTGGAATAGCAAAGGCATCAGGCTTCCCTCCATCTCTTGTAGCCCCCAAACTTGTCATGGCTTGTCGGTAGGCATATCAACCAGATACAAGAACAATTGTTGATAGGGATGGAAACATTCTCACTGATATGTCGGCTGAAGGAATCACAAAAACATTTCATATTCCCACATTTCAAGCAATGGAAATTCCTACCATAGAGGAATGCCAAGTAGCATGGGATGACAACCCGGCAGGATGCAAAAGGTTAATAAATCAGCATTGGCTTAAGGAAAAGCGTGACAGTGCTGTGAAGGTTCCTCACGAACTCTTCCACAGTGACTTCCACAAATACTACCACGACTTGGTCATGATGCTGAGTAGGGTGATGGATCTTTCCACAATGGCCTTCTTTCGAGAATGAATGGTGTACTTTATCGAACAGATCCTTCATGGGAATGAAGACGTTACCACAAAGACCGCATTTTATTAGGGAGGTATAATAAGCGACTGCTTCCATGAGTAGTTTTTCAATGTGAAGAAAAGCTCAAAGTTTTATATGACTTCATACCTCGTCTACTCCCTAGTGGACCAGAGATGGTACAACGGGTTGTTTATGGCACACGATCAGGAGCAGGGTCAAAGATTGAAGGCCTATGACAAGTACCCCCAGCTCCAGTACCAAAACTTCAAGAGGGAGTACTGCAGAGTAAATGACGCCTTCATCAGCCATATTGTCAGAATGATTGTCGAGGATTTTGAAAGGAGGGTTTCCCACAGTGCTCAGGAATTTTTGAAGCAATATGCCTTCCTCTTCATCCAACACCCAAAGTTCACGTATATCCGTGCCCAAAGCTTCACTGAGAGGCCAAACAAGTTGCCTCAATACCCCAATGACCGAATCATCCTATTGGAGCTTTCTCGACAGCTCCAACACATACAGGAAATCTTTAGCGGCAAACATGTAGCAGGGATCTCTTATCCCATGACTCTTGGCCAGGGCATGTATAAGCTACAAACTTCCCAGTGTGCTAGTAACTCTGAGAAAGAACTGAAGGATTACCATTTTCACTTGCACACTGCTTGCCCACTGATGGACCCAGATGGGCACATAAGGAAGGAACTTGGACCGGGGTTTGCTCATCTGCACCACATTGAAGACTTTTGGGGGGATTTTCAAGATGACAAAGAGGTGCGTGCAAGGCACTATATGCGAATGACTATGCATTTTGTAAGAAAGGTGTTGCTATTTCCCATACCAGACCAAGTCGAGGAAGACGAGAGCACCGTAATGGACACCAAGTATCCCGTAGTTGCCAACTTGCCACTACCAACAATAGACTGGGATGAGCAGGAGGTCGATGACCTCGATATCATAACCAAGCCAATCTTGGCTCGTACCAAGGAGTGGGTTGATGGGCAGGTAGCCCAATTGAAGCAGTAGGAAGTGATTTTGACTTATGAAGGGCTCAAAAGTGATCCAAGTGCCATGGAGGATGCTGGTACCACCACTTCAACCGGTGGAACGTCCAAGTCTCCTCCGGTCACCAGATCCAAGAAGAGAAAGGAGACGAAAACAGAACAGTCTCCTAACCCCAATGTCTATATAAGAAAAGAAATAGGGGGTATGGTAGAGTAGCCCTTAATCCAAGAGGAAGAAGTAAAGGGTACAGATCAATTAGAACCCCTCTTGGCTCTTCTTTCCCTGATTGTTGCACCATCTACTTCTCTGGCCATGATTGCCACATCTCCGCCAGCGGTGGACATCTCTGTCCATCTTGCCTCTTTGCCCCAGACCAAGCCTATGATTGTAATTGACTCTTCTTCCACCATGACTACTCCTCCTTCCTTCACTGCTATGTCGCCCACCATGTCGCTCCCTTTAGCTGCGGTGACGACACCTATACCTGCATCCACTTTGCCTAAGGCATTCTCTAAGCATATGCAAAACATCCCCTCTGAGCTCTCCCAGATCCTCATGGACCCCACGCTTCAGACAGCCTTAGCTCAGGTCCTTGCTACTGCCAAACCTTCACAAACCCTGAGAGGGCCACCAACTATGGAGGCCACCATGTTGATCTCTAAGGAGTGGGAGAAATGAGAGCGAGAAGCCTCAGGGCCCTTTGAAGAGGAGGCCGATGAATACCACGAGCACCCAAAGTATGAACATCGCACTATTGACAGGGTGGCCTAGGAAGAAGAAGGAACTAGCTCCTTGAAGAGCGGAGACGAGGAAGATAATGTCGGTGGCAAGGTCATTGTGCAGGCCTTCAATGATGATCTTGAGGAAGAACTAGCCCGGCAGCCGAAGGGCATTGAAATAGAGGCAGAAAGGTCGCCCCTCGAGAAAGAAGAACATCAACAAGAAGACAAAACTAAGGGAGAGGCCCAAGCTGTCAAGGGCCTCGAGATTGAGCAATTCAAGGAACATGCACATGAGGTTGAACAAGTTAAAGAAAAGGAAGGGGAGGAAATGGAAAAGAAAGAAAATCCCCTAAAGCAATCATTGACCAAGCCTCCTATTAAACGCCTTGTGTTCATCCAAGACTCCGATGAAGAAGAAGGAGATACTGCCAAGGAGAAAGAAAATCCCCAGAAGATAAGAAAACGGAAACCTTGGCCTTGACTGAGAGGGGCGAGGGTGACCATGATTCACCTAAGGGAAAGTTTGTTGTACCAAATTGCTTAGAGAAACAACTTGAAAGAAAAACTCCTATACTAAAGGACCCATGTGCAAGACTAGAGGCTATCTTAGCCTGAGCTTAGATCACAACAATGAAGGAGAAGAAGCTGAAAATCATATCCAAGGTAACAATGGGTACCTCTGGATCTTGGGCCACACAAATAGCAATGCCTGTGGTTAGCTAGGCTGGGGTGAGTTACAACATCTCCACCATCGACTTGGGGACTGCCACCAGAGAACAGAAGGTAGAGCATCTTGAGGAGTTAGTGGCCACGGTGGTACACTTGATAAAGTAGGAAAAGATCTCAAAAGATGAGCTCAAGGCATAGGTGGCTGCCTTGATAGATTATATCCAGCAGTGGTCTTCGGTGGATGACCTGCCTACCATGTCCATAATTGCACCCCAACTACTGTCCAAAGAACAAATTAATAAGTTGGAGAGAAGAAAGAACTTGGAAAAGACTACGGAAGGCTGGTTCTCGCAAGTCTTGTACATCGGGAACATGGGAATTAGCCAGGCTGTGCGAACAACCAACAAGTTCTTAGACCTACAACAATCTTTGGAAGGAACGAGGAAGCTCTGCACTGATTTCCCTGTGACATATGACTCTACCTTTCTGAAGATTGAAGCCATCCTCTTGCTGCCAAAATCCACATGGGAAAAGGAGCTTGTGTTCAACAAGGACGATCACTGGTTGATGGATGTATGGCAGTAGGACTTTGACAGCTGGAAGGAAAGATTGGAACAAATAATGAACAAAGTAGATCCAGATATCGAATGGATCAAAGAAATCAGAGTGGAATGTGCCTGGTACCTCAAGCTAATGATGGAATATGGCATGCCTATAGTACAGATGGATCTGGAGAAGGTGAAACCTTACTTCCAAAAGAGGATGGAGGATGGGATTTCTAGCAAAATGACAGTGGAATTCATGAGTTTTGCTGCCCGTGTCTTTGACCAATCAGAGCTGTTCATGGATCAAGGTACAAAGTATGATGAGGACTGGAAGAAGCTAGAAGATAATGCAACAGAATGGAGCTACCAAACACTGTGGTATGAGATTATTAAGGTGGATAAACTCCAGCCAGTCATCTTGAAGTTCGTAGAATATACAACATCAAAGAAGCAGGAGGATATCCCTCTTAATGATAAAGAGCTTCCCAAAGAGTAGCTACAGTAAACAACAATTAGCAAAAGGACAAAAGGCTACAGTGTCGTCACTAGAGGACTAAATAGGGAAGGGGACAAGATGTAATTTTAAATTGTAAAATACTGAGGGTTGGTGAAACCCTATTTTGTAATGAATCTTGGCCACACAATGAGAATTAATCTTGGCCATTCATTTGACTTTTTGGGCACTATAAATAGGGATCTCCTCTCATTTGCAAAGGGAGTTGAGTTGTTGTAAAGACATGCTATAGAAATTTATAATGAAAATATATTGACTTGGTGCATTTTCTGAATTTCTTACATGTTACTTGATTCAACCTCCATTGTTAGATGCTTTAGTTAGATTTGTACTACTGTTTTAGTTAACTATTTTCTTACTTTGGTAGATTTTAGGAATGATGTTTTGTGGTTTTGAAATCCCTACAATGTAGATGCCTTCATAGTCCATACTTTTTGTTGTTTGTTGATAGTAGATAGCTATGTAAAGTTAGTCTGGACTTAAATTCAAAGCTGCTCCAAACTTTCATCTTTGTTCATGCATGCACATGGTGAATGAAAGACGAAATATTCGCAGACCTTAGAAGATAGCACAAATTTCATGAGACTGTGAGATTTTTGGTTAAGTGGAATATTGTTTTTAGGAAGCTGTCCATTGCAGGAACTCCATTATCACTGTTCATAGTTAGTTGCAGATCCAAGGACCTCCTCTCTT
>VDFB02270651.1:100365533-100508775 GCA_007258455.2 Sequoia sempervirens | reverse complement strand
AAAAATAAGAAGTAGGTGTTTGTCTAACCACCCTAACCACAATAAAATGATAACATTTTTTTATAATATTTTAGAAATAATTAGAGGAATCATGTTCAGATGTGGTGCATATTTTTTTGTAATTTTTTTCCAAGTAAATAATTAATTATGAATTTTTTATTACAACTTTTAAAAAATATAAAAACTTTTATGTCTGACCACCTTAACTTGGTCAAAAATTCTTGAAATTCAATTTTTATTTTTTTAATCCTATAGTATGCAAAGCATAGAGTGTGAGGCATGTTTTGGATTCAAAAAATGTGACACCATTTGAAAGCTATAGATGTTTTTCAATCATCCTATCAATCAGGACTTTATTCGTAATTCAAATAGAAAATGAATAATAATTATTTATTAAATTCAAAGTAAAGCATAATTTATATTGGTGGAAAATTGAGAATCTCCTTTAAAAACCCTTTTCATTTCATCAATTTTGGGTAAAAAAAAAGTTCTCAGCCACATACCCTACAAATACCCATCATAGCGCCACTTTGTTGCCCATCATGATCCTGCACATACCCATAGATTATTCTCAATAGGAGAGAGATTCATCCCCATAAACAACCCATCAAAATAAAAAAAAAACTCATAAAATTATAAGAATTGCTTCAAAAAATATCATAATCTTTTCAACATTTAATAGTTAAAAATACAAACATAAAGGAATTGAAACCAACCTATCACACTTTCCAAGGGAGAAATATGTAGAAGATTCCCAAGTTTTTCCCAAAATTCTTCTCACAAAAGTTCTTTAAGAAAGTATAAAAAAATTCCAAATCCAAAAATGAGAACCCCAAAATAAGAAAAATGGAAGCGATAAATAGAATCTCCTTGCAAAACCTTGTGCATACACACACTCGTACTAAGTTCTTAAGTGGAAGAATAAATAAAGGAGGAGTTTATTTCACTTCTTCTAAAGAAAATAAATCAACATAACTAAAGAAATACAAGTCAACTCAAGGTCTCTTATCAAAAAATTCCTTGAATTAAGGAATTTAGAGACAAATAAGATTCGATTAAAATTAATCCATGCACACCCCATTACAACTTCAAATTCATCACCCTTAAAAACTAGGATTTTTTAAGAGGCCATGTCTTGAGTTTAGTTCAAGATATGAGTTAAATTAAGTGACTAACCCTTTGTTTAACACCCTAGGGGTTTAAAAATGACATAATAATATAAAATAACTCATTTCCAACCATTTTGACTCAAATAAATCAAAAGAACAAAATAACCTCAAATATAAAATTTACATATTAAAGATAACTAAAAGACTTAAAAATTTATAATAAAATGAATTCATGTCTCAAGCCACATCACATAAATTACACCACATTAAGACTATAGTCCCTCCAAATGGACTATAGTCGACATTCATAGGGTTTATCACATTGGGTTCCTTGAAGACCTCCAATTCCATTGGCCATAGAATTATTACATACACACTCAATTTCACACATTAATATCCAATGAAATTATATAACCAAAGTGATTTAAATAAAACATTCACATCATACAGTTTCTATCACACATTTTTAAATCACACCAAAATACCAATTCACGGTTATCAAAATCTCATATATTCATAATCATTGAATTCACCTAATAATGTTTATTAAAATTTCATAAGGTGAAAATAATACTAATTTCATAATTTCATTTGAAACTCAATAATATTACTCATCCCAATATTTCCATTAACATCTATATCACAATTATCATTTCATCATGAAACCATCAATAATTCATCAATTCTACTCATGCATCAATAATCATCAATAATTTTCCTTAACATCAAATATAAGGTCTAATGTTCAAATCATCATAATATGAAATAAAATATAAAGTACTAGTATGAATGGTAGCAACATAATGTAATGTATAATAGTCAGTCATGATAAATAAAAAACTATGTAAATCTAAAAGGAAACAAAGTAGCATAATTTAGAATAAATGAATGGGTCTCATAGACATGATACTTTTCTTATCTCTTTTCATTAATCATGAGATTTTCTAGACATTCCTCTAGTTTCTTTTGACTAGTTGTGTTCTCTAAATTCAATATAGCTTCATCACATATGAGGCTCCCAAATATCTATATCTATGCTATGCATGTCCCTTTTTCCAGAAAGGATATTACAAACTTGCATCCAGAATCATGCTACATTTCATCACAGAAGGGCTAATCAATATGTGATCCAAGACATAAGTTCAGTAAAGAGCCTTCTATATTCTATCCAAATTTCATAACATAAGGATCAAGATTTGGAAAGATATCGCCATTAGAATATTTCTAGTCCAACCTCTCTATAACAGAGTAGAATCGCTCCTAGGAACTCCTCTACATTCCTTCAATGGAGCACATTATAGCTTACAGTTTGGAACATAGCATCCACAATGACACCTGCATATCATATCCAAATATCAAGGGAAATGGATGAGGTACCAAGAAGATACTATTATCAAAAGATGAATGTGACAGGAAACGCACACCTACTACAACAAGCATAATAGAAAAGAAACCTTTTGATCATGTGACATCAATTATGAAGTTTTGGGAAGAAGGAAGTGGCTATGGAAGCATGTGGATAGGTTATTAGGGTGGCATACTAATTCCAAAAGAATCTACTTTGGACTTAAGGTCGATCTATTGTAGCATGTGAAGTTTAAATTCTACGATTTGGTGCCATTTTGGCTCAAGCTCAACTTGTTCCTTAAGGGAAATTGTTAGTGTAGTCACCTAAAAATTTCCTTAGTATATTACACACCTAGATCTCTCTTACTAATACCATTTCCTCATCATTATCATCTAATTCCTCTATTTGATTAATAAAGGTCCAATTATTTAGTTAAACTCACCTTTGTTCCCCTATTGAATAATTAAGGTTATTTGATTAATTCAGCATAATTCATCATTTTATCCCATTCTGATTAAATAATATCAAATTATTTAATTAAATTCCATTCATACTCTTTGATTAAATAATTCCTAAATTTTTAATTAAAGTTCCTAATTCTTCCAACTTTCACAATTAAATGAATTTCATGGATTATTTAATTAGCTAATTTTCCTCCAACCCTCCAACTTGCACAATGAATATTCCTTAAGGAATATTCCCTTTTCAAATTAAAATTCTTCCCTCCAATTCAAAATATCTTCAACCTCTTCTCCATAAATTAAGGGATATTTTTGAGTCTCTCATGGATTATGAACCGTTGATCTAATCCTTGATCCATGTCTCATGAATTATGGACCATTTATCTATTTTTTGATCCATGCCTTCATCCTCTATTCAATTTCATCCATTGATTAGCATTTTCAATCCTCACCATTAATCTATGTCTCAAAAATATATAAATACCAAGCCATTTTCATATCATTTCAATTCAAAACCTTATGCAAAGTTACTCTCTCAAATTGATTACTTGCCTTTGAGAATTTTGAGAACTTTTTGTGTGAATCAACCCTCATCAATCATCATCAAGCTTTTACAACAACATGGATTAGGAAAATTTCATCAATCCACATCCATATCCCTCCAAATTTACACTCAATACACAATGGGATTAGGTTTTCTAGTTATTTATTTCAATTGTCTAGAATTTATATTACTTTGATGTTATTTGAATCATTTCAACCATTTTTATCTAATTTCATTGGAGTATTATCTTTAATTGATCAGTTGCTTTTTTAATTGGCCAAATTAGTAACAAGGAAGGAACATCTAGAAGTCTTTGAATTTTTTTTGATAGTTTTTAAAATTATTAGGTGAGGTTGAACCCTAAAAAGTGTCTTTAGAATATCACGAAGGGGAATTAAAGTGGACCCTACCAAAGTCAAAGCCATCATAGAAATTCAACCATCGTAGAACCTCAAATAGCTTTGTAGCCTACAAGGGAAGCTTCAAACCATCATAAGGTTTATTGCACAACTGGCAGATAAGTGTCACCCATTCACCCACTTACTCCAAAAGTGTGTGGCCTACAAAGGATTAGCATTGTGAGCAAGTGTTCTAACAACTAAAAGACTATCTAGCAAAACTACATGTCTTGATGCCACCAATAGCAGAGAAGTCATTGATACTATACATTTTAGCAACCTTAACAACTTTAAGGGCTCTCTTTTCTCAACATGATGAAATAGTAAAGAGAGGGATATATACTATATCAATAGGACCTTGGTAGTATATAAACTCAACTATACATCCATTGAAACAAATTTCTTAGTAGTAGTGTTTGATTCTCAAAAGTTGACACACTTAATGCACTCACACCAAATAAAACTCATTTCCAAGGTCAATCCGCTAAAATATTTAGTATCAAAAGCCACTCTCATAGGTTACATGGAAAAGTGGGTGATAATCCTAAGTGAATTTAATATAGAGTATGCTAATCAAAAAGCTATCAAAGGACAAGTCATTATAGATCAACTAGCAAAATCCCTAATCTATACAAAAAACCCTTTAGTCTTAGAGCTTCTTGATGAAACAATGTTCACCATCTCCTCAATAGGCTAGTGGAAATTGTGGCTCCTACACATAGCATGGATGAAAAGAAGGAATTTTATTCATCACCCCACAAGGTGACTACATCCCAAAGTCATACAAGATAGCATTTCCATGCAAAAACAAAATAACTAAGCACGAGGCCTTCATCACAAGGTTAAGAATTGCAATCCAATGGTAGATACAAGAACATAGAGTCTATGGTGATGTCCAACTAATAGTGAAGCAAGTCAATGATGATTACCAAATAAAAGATGAAAAACTAATGTCATATAAGAAAATGGATGATATCTTCAAGGATTACTTCATTGACATCACATTTGAGAAAATCCCAAGAATCAACAACAGAGAAGAAAATACCATGGCTACCATCAGATCTTTGCTAGATATACCACATAACAACCTAAAATACGAGTTTCTCATTGAGTATCTCTCATGCCACCTTTCAATATACCTGAATCAGAATTTATGTGTACAATTGTTGGTCCTGATTCCCCATGGTATCATGGTATTTTAACCTACCTCCATAATGACATCTTCCCATTAGACCTTAATCCTAACCTATGAAATCCATTTATCCAGAGAGCATCTCGATTTTTCCTTATGGGAAACACCCTTTACCAAAGAAATCTTGAAGGAATGTTATTACGATGCCTTAATAAGAGGAAGCTTTGACTTCCATGAAAGAGGCACATGAAGGAATTTTTAGGTCATATTCATGTGACGTAACCTTGGCTAAGAAGTTGCTGAAAATAAGATACTATTGTCCAACCATCAAGTAAGAAGCCAATCAGTTTGCTAATAAATTTTTTTAGTGTCAACAACATTAGGACCTCATCCATGAACCAAATCAAGAACTTAGACTCATCACCACACCATGGAATTTTTCACAATGGAGCCATTTTCACAATGGGGGCTTGATCTCATAGGTAAAATCACACCTACCTCTTCAAATGGCCTTAAGTTTATAATCATATTCACTGAGTACTTCACCAAGTGGATTGAGACAATACCTATGACATACATAACTAGAAAGAAAATATCCAAGTTCATCCTAAACTATCTCATTTGTTACTATGGTGTGCCATAGGCCATTATCACAAACAATGAAACACCTTTTAAAAATGAAGATGTTTGTGAGCTATGTCACCAATTCCATATCCAACATCACTTTTTCACCCCTGTTACCCCCAAGGAAATGGTCGAGCCGAAGATTCTAATAAAACTATCATCAAAATCCTAAAAAATATATTTAATGATGCTTTCTAGGATTGTAACCTAAAATTAAATCTTTCCCTTTGGGCTTACTAATCCAACATCCAAACACCTACTAGTGCTACACCCTATTCCTTGGTTTATTAAACTAAAGTCATCATACCTATTGAGGTTGAGCTCTCATCACTGAGGATTCCATTGCAACATCTAATCATAGATGAAGAATTAAAATTATACAAATTTAATTAACTAGAACTATTGGATGAACACCACCTCAAAGAATTCAATCACCTACAAGTCTATCAGAATAGACTTAAAGAAGTTACAACAAAAAGATCAAAGTTCAGTGCTTCTAATTAGGGGATCTTGTTCTAAAGGAAAACCAAAAGAATATGTTAGATCAAGACAACAAGGGGAAGTTTGAGTCAAATTGGTTATATGGCCTTTCATTGTCATGGTAAGTTATGGTTCAAGAGCTTATCAACTAGCCACACCTAAAGAGGAACCCTCACAAGAATCCCTCAATAGAATACATCTCAAAAGGTCTTATGGCTATCCCATGAGGGGTATTATAAAATCTAAAAATTAAAAAAAAAATTAAAAAAAAAAGGAAAAACAATGGAAAAATAATAAAAACAATAAAGAGAAAAATTATCCTCTAGCGAAAACCACTTTGGTGGAACTTTGGGAAATTACTTTGGTAAAAACCTAGAAAATAGCTACCTTGTGTAAATAAGTACCATCTCCCATCTATCATAGAACTTTTCACTTATTGTTTGATCATAATAAAATCACTCATCCATTCCATCCATTGCATCCATCTTTCATATATTTATCCTTGCATCCCTCCATCTATGTCCATATCAAAGCTTGGTATTCAATAAGCATCTAACCCCCATTAGTATTTATTGGCACACTCCTAAGGTCAGTTTTTCCTAACTATATTGAGGTAGTCTATTGCATCACATTAGGGGAATATTCTTATACCTGTGCCATCAAATCAAGTTCTTGCATATTCCCTTAAGGTTATTCAAAATCCAAAACATCCAAAACATGTTGAAATCCAAAAATATCCAAAACATCTAAAAATCCAAAATATCTTGAAATCCAAAAACATTCAAAACAAAAAAAACATCCAAATATGGTCAAAAACTCCATAAAAAGGTCAAAAACATCAAAATTAAAAACATTGTTAGTCATCATGAGCTAATATCCCAATCCAATAATCAAATTACAAATCCTCTATGTAGTTGCGTAAGAAAGGCCATCTTCAATGAGCCCTCGAGGCATAGGTTTGTCCCTTAGGTCCCATTCTCTTGGTCTAACCCTTTGGAAAGCTCCAAAACATTTAGAAATTTTGAAAACCAAAATAGTTGGAAAATGTCACATAAAACCCCAAAAACAACCTCATGACATTTAAAAAACCCAAAATAGCCTCAAAAAATTTGAAAACTTAAAACATTCAAATATTTGAAAATACCAAAAATATTCATAAAATCTCAAAACCCAAAAATCTCAAAAATAGCCTCAAAACCTCTCAAAAGCCAGAAAAACATTGAAATATTTGAAGAAAAAAATCACCCAATATCTCATCTCACTTTCACTCACAATAAAATTTCAAACATAATAAATTGATCATCACCTTCAACCTTTGGTAACACAAATGAAAACATGAAGAACAATTACCAAAACACAAAAACTTTAAACACAAGGTCCTAAGTGTTGATCATGGTCAAACTTGTTGGTTAACATTCGTATAAATAGCCTATCAAATAGCTAGAATTAATCAACATCCAATAACATGTCTTACAAATATATATTTCCTACAATGAACATCATCATTGGAAATCACCCTAAAAACATCGTTCAGCAAGAGATATGAATAAAATTGACTATTTGTTCATTTTTATATTTTCTTATGATTTATCTTATTGGTCCATTTCGATGATTTGTTAATGATGTCTATAAAATAATTTAGAGAGAAAGGAATGGTGCATTGATCATTGTTTTCATTTTTTGTTCTTGTTGGGTATTCTTGTAATATGACCTTGGTGAATACTTCCTTGCATGTGCAGAGCTGGTCTCAAGTAAAATAATAGATAGGACATATTATGTTCTTTATGCATTTTATGTAATAGTCTCCTTACTTCGTGATGGATTCATTTTATCACATGATCAAACAAAGTTTATGCATGTCAAGTATGAACAAGGATACTCCTATCTATTTATAGAGTCAAAGTCCATGCATTAGATACAACATCACCTTGGTTATTCATACCTTGTTGCATTGTGTCTATTTTTTATATCAAAAATAAGGATTTTTTATGATGAAATTAAGCCTAATCCAAAGACAAAAAGTGATATCGTATATCTCATCTCATTTCACATCAAATAAAATATTGAATAATTATAGGTTTTTTTGTATCTTGATCAATCTCAATAACAATGCTAATCTATCCATCTCATTCTTCACTTCTATCCATGCTAATATTTCCATCCTGGTATCATGAAATACAACAAAAATAATATATAAATGCATCCATCCTACATCCACAAACCATCAACATATATCTCACATCGTACATCCTATATAATCATCTCATAACATATGAAAAGATAAAAAATAAACCATCCATATTACAAATGCATCCATATTGTATCCACCATTAGATACATATACAAATGTATATACATCATATCATAAGAATAAGAAAAGGAAACAACCATCATACATCATAGCAGCATATAATAACATCTCATAAGACTTTGCATCCATACATCCATAATGCATCCATAAGCATAATACGACATCACATAGGATCATAAGCAGGAAATAAGACATCATAATATAAATATCACATCAACAATCAACTCATATATATAATGAATGTCATGATACCTATCAAAGTGTGTGATATACATCAAAAAAATATACACGAGGATATCCATAGCCAATAAATGAGTATACATCATAGCCATGTCCATATTGATTATATGGATATAAAAATATCTATATACATAAGGAGTTATCCTCTACTCCTCTGACTAGGAAAGGGATGACGTGGTGGTGATTGACATTGACCACATGAGGGACCCTGTCCACTTAACGGACCATGTCCACCTAACTATCCCATTGAGCCTCTTACTGATCTACTAGTACCCATGAAAATCCTGCATGTGTAAGCCATCTATCTCCCATGTTCCAAAACCTAAATGTTGTACACTGTCTTGTAATAGGTAGCCTCATCTTGAACTATTTTTAGGTCCTAGGAAGACATATCTAGTGGTACAGTCTCTCCCTATGCTTGGGAAGTGGTCTCCAATTATTGTCTATGTAAGGTTGCATGTGCTAGCTTCAACTCTATCTACAACCTACAAGTAACCTCTGCATCTAACTATGCTCAAAATTGATCTCACTCCTACTTGAATCTGTATCTCTCTTGGAAGGCTTGGTCCCACTCATCTTTCCCCTGATCATGATCTTGACGATCCTAATCTCTCTCCTATGTCAGGACCTATACCCTTCAATCTAGTCCCAAAAAAACCATTGCTACCTACTATTGTTGTTTTTGTTGCTATGGCACACGAGGTGGTGTCCGTTGTGGTGGAACATGTGGTGAATCCTATGAAATATGTGCTAGAATTTGTTCTTGTCCTCTACCACCTTGTCCTTTGTGTCTCTGCCCCCCTACACCTCCACCTATTGAATTAGTCAACCTAATAGGTCTACATCCCACAAATAATGCATCATAACCTAGTTTAGTCCCATGATCATCCAAAGCTCTTGTATAAGCCCATGGAACTAGAACCAAGTGATCAAAATCTGTTATCCCTATCTAAGGTGCCACTATCAAACCCTGCTCTCTGATCCCCCTATGGGTGTAGGAGAAGTGAGAAATGTATTCATATAAAAGGATATCCTTCTACTCCCGGAACTACCATCATACCCTATCTGGTCGGTACCTCACCAACATATGCAGATCACAACCTAGGATCCATCAAGTTTGTCATGTTTAGGACAAATTTTCTACTCCTGGTCCTCCTCCCAAGCCTTTCAATCTAGCCAAGGTCTCTAATTGAAATCTATCATGTCATCAATAAATCATCTTCAAAGAAACATATCTTCCTATCCCATATGATGATGTATAAGTATAACATTGTAGCCAAATGAGAAGGGCTCCCCTGGCTACCGATCTTGGTGAATATCTCTGATAGGCCTAAGCACGATAATGTTCTCCTAGGCTGAAATATGTAGTAATGCAGATCCCATAGAAATGCAAGTGGAATCCTTGTACATGAACTAGTGCATGTCATGGTACAAGTGGGTGAGGATACATGGAACCCAAGAAAAAATAACACTATCATCTATTATGTGCAATGTTTTTCTATTTTACTAAAAATTTAAGGAAATAAAAATACCAAGCTAAAGAAAAAACAAACACTCAAGTTTAGGGTGAGATGATGCTCAAACCTGCAAGAAATCCATGAAATTGAAGTCATCCTTGAGCTTGATGGAGATATTACCCCTTTGATTGGTTTCTTTATATGCTATACACCAATTTTGACAACATAATGGCTTGCTTTGCTTATTTTTTGTCACAAAATGGAGGGATTTTGGTTGCCAAATTTCTATGGATGTTGTATGAGATCTTGATAGTGCATTTAGTGTGTAGTCAATTGTGTATGAATGAAAAATGACTATCTTTTAGTCATTAGAAGAGAGGAAAACAAAGAATGGTCAAGATTGAAAGGAGGGAGGAAATCAAGGGTTGAGATTCCTTGAATCATCTCAACCCACAAGCAGATGAAATTTGTCATCCTATAGGGGAATACAATGGTGATGTGGATGATGAGGTGGACCTGTACTTGAAAGTACCATGGGAAATGACAAGATCTCATAAAGGAGTTTCTTGTCCATTGTTCCCAAATCATGGGATGAGATGACAGGAGGAAATTTAAAATTCCCTAAAATCCTCAATGTGGATTTGTGAAAAGGAATTTAATATTCCTTGGAGAAGGCAAGAGGAATTAAAAATTCCTCACAAGGTGCTGGAGGAATAAATGGAATTTAAAATTCCATAGGAGGCATGGGGGTGACTTCTCCAAAAGGAGAAAGTCATAAATGAGGGTTGAACTTGGGGTATGCCATAATTGACGTGGGATTCGGTTAGGTTAACCTTTGGATTTTTATTGTGCAAACATAGGGTTATGTAGGTGATTAGGTGGGTAATGGAGATTAAGCATCCACTTTCACTTTATGGAGGATGTGACATTTGGAGAGAGGAAGGGGGTGGATTAAAAATTAATGTTGATTCATGTGGGCTAATGACTAGATTAAATAAATTGGTCTATTTATTTATTTTAGAGAAGAAATGATAAAATGGTAAAAAATTTAATTAAATAATTGAATACTTTAGGAAACATTAGAAAAATGATGAATATTAATTAAATAATATTTATATTATTTAATTAATAAGGATGGGAAGATGGAATAAGTGAAACAAGGATAAATTTGACAAAATGTGAATGGTTAAATTTAGATGTCTTCACTTTTTCCCTCTTTGAAATGAAGAAAAATAAAATATAGGTGACTTGACATAATAAAATAGGTGATGAGATGCCCTAACATGGAGGAAAGGATAATACAAATAAAAATATGAAATGTGGTAGAATGATGCCCCCTCAAGAGGGTGGATAGGAAAAATGAGTCTTGGGTGACATCTCGATAGAAGATAAATGAGGGTACTAGCAAGACCACAGTGAAAAATGATTGAATAATGGTGAAATAATGGAGGGAGAAGAAGTTATGGGGTGTAAATGGGAGTGAAAAGAAAAAATTAGGGTTTTGGGGGATAATTAGGGGTGTTATAAATATCACATTATTTATTTTACTATTTATTTTTACCCTAATCATTCGAGAGAAAATAGAGAGAAAGGAAAGCAAAATGGTGCATGAGAGGAGCATTCTACATTATCTAGATATGGTTTGAGCTCGATATCAGAGAGGAGAGTGTCTTGAGTAGGTATGACCAAAACATTGACTATGTACATTTGACTTTTTTGCATTTATTTTGAGTCAAAGTCATATGGCATAGATCCTCTCATCACGATACATTAGATCATCCCATTAGGAGCTCAAGCAGTCACATCTGCATAGGTGGATTCACTGATGGGAAGTTAGAATCAAGAAATGGATATTGCATGATTTGATAGGTGGACCGACTAAGGGATAGGCGGATACGCTTTATGAGGGTTTCAACCAAAAAGGAAGATCTGTTTTGTGAGGGCTAAATTGGAAAATTGCACAAGGGTGGATATGTGTAGGGATAGGCATCTCTGCTCATGAATCTTTAGGGGTGGATGCAATGAGGAAAGGGAATATATTCAATGCCTATAGGGATAGATGTGAAAGGGGATGGGTGAGCCTAACAAATAGGTAAATACACATCACACATAGAGGTTGATATGATAGGGAAAAGGCTGATTTTGCAAATAGGTGGATCTACTCGAGGAGGGTGATGGTACAAAACACGTAGGGGTTGATGGGAAAGATAGAGAGGTGGATATGTCGAAAGGTGGATCCACTTTTGGGATGAGAAAATATGTTCAAAAGGAAAATTCATAGGAAAATGGGGACAAAAAATATAGAAGAAAATGTTGCAAGAATGAAGAAGATCTCATTTTACAGATTTTGTGTTGTCATTGATGTCACCATGATAAATGAGTTGCAACTGCAAGTTCAAGTTCCAACTCATTCTGGTATTCTAGACTAGTATTTGAATTGGTATGCAGTTACTATCCTCCATTATTTTGGTCCATAGTCCTCTACTAATGATCATCCTTTCTTGCAGTTTTGGGAAAAAAAAATTGGATGTTGGAAGGCTATATTTTCACAATCTCATGTCTAGGTGCTCGTATAGCGAATTGGGATTATTCTGTTGTTGCATTTTTCTATTAGGTCTATCTCTGGCCAACTTGATGGATAGTTGGTGTTATGGTGAATTAATTTGGTGTTGCAGATATATGTGTGACCTATCTTTGGTCCATGCCGACATGAAGTAGTGTGTTGATAGTTTGAATTATTTTTGGAAAGATTTTGTAAATGCTTGAAGCTGACACTTGATATTTTTGGTAAATAACAGTTGCATCTAATTAGGCCGACCTAATTTATGCTTGCAAATGAATCAGCTATATATATTGGATAGTTTTGAGATTTTTGTAGTAGTTGATGATGATGTGAATGTGAAGAAATGCAAAAATGATGAAATGTGTTAAGTCGGTTTATTGAGCTTCAAAGGAATTGAATCAACACTTGTTAGGTGTACATTATTAGTTCATTTTTAGCTGTAAGCCATTTTTGTCATTGTATTTCTATAGGTAGTGAGCCTCCCATTTTGGACGGTGAGTCCTGGCAGTGATCCACCCTTTTGTAATATTTTATAACCAGTTATACTATATTGTGAGCTAACCCTCACTGCGGTTTTTCCCATTTTTGGTTTTCCATGTAAAAATCTCGGTGTTCATGTGTTGTGTGATTTCATGTTATATTAATGCTCTTTCTTATCTTTACTATTATATGCATTGGAGTAATTGGATGGTATTTTTTTAATAAGTTTAAGAAGATACTGATTGACCTCCCCTTCTCAGTATCTTGGGTATTTAGTAATTGGTATCAAAGCTTGGTTCCTCCGGAGAAGCCTAATAGCTTGAGGAAGATTCTAAAGATTGAACAAATGGATGAAAAAGAAAAGCTCTATGTTGATCTTAAAGATCTTAACAAGGCTGAAAGTGAAAATAGAGATTTGAAAGAAAATCTTGATGAAGCAAATGAATGTGTCCAAAAATTAAAATAGTGATTGAAGAAGTTCAAAGAAAGACATAGGGAAGTAAGTGAGCAATTGAAGCAAGATAATGAAGAGGTTACCGAAATTGAAAGTGCTAGTGGAGGAAAAGAAAATAATTGAAGAATGTCTGAATATTGTGGTGCAAGGAAAGATTGATGAATGCACTAGACTTGAACAAGAAGTGGTGAACCTGAAAGCAAAACTGGAGAAATCAAAAATCTATGAAAATAATTTCAAATCTAGCTTCGACAAGCTTGATGAGTTAATTTCAAGGCAGAAACCAAGTAAGGAAAAATGAGGTTTGGGAATGGAAGGAGGTGAAAAACTCTAAGGATAATCAAAAGACTCAAGATAAAGGGAAGCAGAAAAGAAATCCAAGGAACTTTGCTAGAAGACTGCCTATCAAATAGCCAAATGCTCAAAGGTATCCATCCTTCAATGGTGTTTTCTTTTCATGTAATAAATTTGTTCATAGGGAAACAGAGTGTAAAAGTAGAATGAATTAGTTTGCTAGTTCCTTCTCTGGACAATGTTTTGCATGCAAGAAAATTGTACATAGAGCTAGTGAATGCATAACTCAGATGATGAATTGGTCTAATGGAGGAAGAATGAATCAATCCTTTAATGGCTACTACTATACATGTAACAAGTTTGGACACAAAGCTAATTAGTGTAGGTCAAGGTTCAATGGAGGACAAACTAATCAGAAAAATGTTGTCTGCTACAATTACAACAAACTAGGACATATTTCAAGAGTTTGCAAAAGTAAAAAGGGAAAGCAGTCTGCTCCAATAGAGAAGAATGAACTAGTGAATAAAATTGGCAAGAATGAGGTTAATCAAGAAATGAATAAGATATGGAAGAAGAAAGAAGAGCCTGAAACATCTGATGCGTCTATTCCCTCATCCAATATTGACAATTCCTTTGACAATTAGACCTAGCATGGTCTTAGGGGGAGCTTTAACAAAAAATTGTTCAAACCCACTGGATATTTGGTGTGTCAATCTTTGGCATGATGATATATTGTAAAGAATGAGTAGGAAAAGGTTATGGAAGAGAAACTGAAAGAAAATGTGCATGCATGATCATTTGTGGAGCAAATTAGGGTTTTTCAATGCAGTGAAGAAAGGTTTTTAGTAGCTTTTTGAAATTTGTCACATTTAATGCAAATTAGGGAAAATAGTTGATTTATAAAGTGGATGATCAAGGGATTTTGATCACTTGTGCATTTGAAGAAAATGGAGAGCGATTTGGAGCATTCTTGAGGTGATTTAGAGTTCAAGCTGTGCAAACCCTTGTTCGGGTTCTTCGTGAAGAAAAAGGTATTTTACTTATCTGAGTTGTTGTGGGTTTGTGTGAATCATCTTTTTGAAATTGTTTGAGCTCGATTTGTGGAGAAATGGAAATCCCTGTAATCGTTAATGTGTTGGAAATACCTAGACTATCATATAGGAAATATTCTATGAAGGCTTTTGAAGATGACCCTATGGGCGCCTTCTCATCCATTCCTCATAGGGTTATTCCAACTGAAGATACAAGAATGTACATTCGAGTAAAAATTAATGAATTCAATCATAGTAAATTAATATACATTTGGTAGAATGAGCTCACAGGGGATAATTTTCTGATAAAACCTAAATATTCAAATATTGTTTCAAAGAAATTGGATAGATGGAATCACTTTCCTAATTTCAACTTTGTTGTTGATGACAAGTATGTAAAACCACCTCTCAAAAAAATGCATGATAAATTCTTGTAGAATGATAGACCCCATCTGATAACTAAGGAAGCAATTAAGGTTGTTACCGGACTCTGTGATACCGGTTTGGTACCTGTGTTGAAAACCATGAAAAATGAAGTGGTGATGGAACTCACAGGAGCCACATATGATATGAGAGCTCTAACTACAAAGCCTATCATTAATCCTATTGTGAAGTATGTTGAAATAATGATTGGACATAAATTTACTTCACTAACAGAGAGAACTCTATATCTGCTACAACTATTATACTGGGTTTGATATGGTAGTTAATGGTGTAGATTATGATCTGTGTGAACTTCTGTGGCAACAGTTGCTTGAGAACCTAAGAATGACTAGGAAAAAGAAGTATGCATTTAATTTTGGCTCCCTAATTATTTTTTTGTTATTCTATTTTCTTAAGAGACTTCCTCGAATGGATGATATGGTGTTTTGGGATTCATCCAGACCGGTTGCACATCAAATTTTTGACCATATGCATAGTTTGGGTGATCTGAAGGCTCAAGCAAATTCTCTAATAGAATTCTTTGTGTGTTCAAGAGCAACATGAATGAGAGAGAAAGGATTCTAAGGAAAGTTCTTGAGAAATATAAGAATGATATCATCTTTCATGTCTCTTATGATGAATGTATGATTGAAGTTGTTTAACCTTGGACTATATGGATTCAACCGTTGGGTTATGAGATTATAGAAGATGAAGTCGAAGGCTATGTGCAGGTGCTATTGAAAAGTCTGAAAGAGGTCAATGAACCTAGAATTGGGACTTATGCTAAAAAATCTATGGAGGTTCACATGAAGCACAAGAAGCCTATAATAAGAAAGAATGTAGATAAAAATATTAGAGAAGCAGGTTTCATTAATGAGGAGATTGCACAAGGTAGGGATAAGAGAGAGCAGATGGATGGGGAATCATCAGGACCAAGGAGATCCAGAAAGACTACTCCTTTTAAACCCTCTATAGTCCATGTAGTGAAGGTAGAACCCAGTGTTCCTGATAAAGGAAAAGGACTAGCTCCTTCCGAACCTAATACAAGATATGAGAAAATGAAAGAGACTCCTCCGGTGGCCCCTAGTAAGAGAGGAAAGAAAGAAAAAGCTACAAGAGAGAATAATATTAGCATCATTGAAGATCAAGAGGAAGAAGAGGAGGACCCTGTAGTAAAGTTGGTTAGGAAGAGAAGAGGAAGCTTGTCCTTTGGTGAAGGTGCTTCTTAGGAAGCTAGTGTTGGTTCTAAGAGATTACATATTGTCTCATCCTCTGATGAAGATGAAAAATAGGAATTTGGTGTTCATGTGCACACCAAACCATATTCGAAGAAAGAAAAAGTGTCTAAAGAAGCCTATCTAGACTAGGAAGAAAAAAAGGAATCTCTGGTAAGACCTAGTTCCCATTTCAGATTAGAGGCAATACTCAATTCCTTGTTACATTTTGAAGATATGCTAAAGCCTACAACAAAGTACTATGATCAAGTAGGTAGGGTGGACAAAAAACATTAATTTTAGCCACTATTCAGTATGTTATCACATTGGATGTTAAGTGGGATTATGTAAGGAATAATGTTCCTAAGAAATGTGGTTAGCCCTGATGAAAAAGAGATAAAAGGCTATTGAATTAGATGAGAAGATAAAAAATGATGCATTTGAGAACATTGGGTCTTCTTTGACCCCAAATGATTTGGAAACCTTGAAGAAGATATGTGCAAAGATGTTCCAGATGAAGAAAAGAGTGAACACTTCAATGACAAAGGACAAGAAGAAAATAAAGAAAATAAGGAAGGAAACTGTAGAAGTAATCAAAGATACGACTGAGAAATATGGCATGCTTGATGCACTACCATCCGATTTTGCACCCAAGATAGGTGAAGAAGTTGAGGAAGATATTCCTTTTGGTATAGGTGATACAGGCATTCCTTTGGAAAAAAATGATGCATACATCCTTCATGATACAAGTGTTGCAAATGATCCTCTGGAGATGGAGAAACACAATAAGGGAGAAGTTGAGCCAAAGAAACATGATGTTGACCCTCTGAAGCATGCTGAAGGTGAAAAAGATAATGTTGAAGAAGTAAAGGATAATAATGAAGATGAAAAGGATAATGTTGAATGAGAACAAGATAAAAATGGAGGTGAAGGAAATGATGAAGATAAAGGAAACAAAGACAAAGATGAAGATGAAAAAGAAGAAGAGAAAGATGAAGAAAAGAAGGTAGAAGAAGAAGAAAATGTAGAGGAAGAAGACAAAAATGGGGAATCTGTCGAGAAGAATGAAGAAAATCAAAGGCAAGTTGTAGAATCTCAGAGATCTCCCAAATAATCTTCCTCTCATGATGATATTTTGAAAGGATTGCTATCCAAGAAGATCAGATTATAGGCAGTGATTCCTCTGGAGCTTCTACAACTCCCTATGATTCAAGGTTGTGTGGACTTAGATAAAATTTCCCTTGTTCATAAGTTGGTGTTGGGCGATGCATTGCATGCATCCAATAGAAGAGAAATTCTAGAGACACAACAAAAAGGGACAAAAATGATTGATGATTCTCTTAAAGCTTTGCAGGAGGCCACGCCCAATAATTCAATAGATACGTCTCTCACTTTGGTAGAAAATTTGAGACTATTATTGGACTCCTTTAAGGAGTATGCCTCTAGACTTGGTGAGAAGAAAAACAAAGAAGTTGAGGAGAAGTTGGAAGAGAAAAGGTTGTTGGCACTTCATGACAAGTGTGCTCTGGCACACACAAATGTAGAGAAGAATTTGGAAGTTGTGCAAACTTTTGAGTCTGAGGAAAATGTTGTCTTTGCTTATTGTTTGAAGTGGTCGGATGCCACTCAAAATATTAAGGATCTTATAGAATCCATTGAGTCTTAGTTGTCTATTGTCTCTGGTACCTACAATGAATCTAAGGATAGAGAAAGATCAACCTGGAATTCCATCTCTGCTCATAGAGATAAATTCTTTATTTTACAAAAGTAGAAGGAATAAATCATCAAAAAATTTGGTCAGTTAGGTGACCTTGTAAGAGCGGAATACACCCCGGTTGCCAAAGCTTTGGAAAGTGAAGAGAAACTTGAAAAGATAAGTCTGACTCCAGATACTCCAGATGATGTAGAGGAAAGTCTAGTGGAATTGGAATCCTTGAACAAAATTTTGATTGCTGCTAAGAAGAGTTGAGAGAATGGAAAGGGAGTTTGGAAAGGTATTCTTAAGGAGCTTCAAGGCTCACCATCCTCTGGGTAATGTTTTTCAGTTTTCATATTTATTTTTGGGCTTCCCTTTATCCTTGATGTCAAAGGTGGAGAAAAAAGTGATATGGGGAGAAAATACGAGTTTATCTATATAGAAAGTTTTGTAGATTTTGGAACATGTTGCCATTAATGACAAAGGGGGAGATTGTTGGAAGAATGAAGAAGAACATCTCATTTTGCAGATTTTTTGTTGTCATTGATGTCACCATGATATATGAGTTGCTACTACAAGTTCAAGTTGTATCTTGTTCCGGTATTTTGGACCGGTGTCTAAACTGGTATGCACTTACTATCCTCTAGTATTTTGGTCTGCAATCCTCTACTGATGATCATCATTTCTTGTGGTTTGGGGAAATGGTTTTTGGAAGTTGGAAGGATGTATTTTCAGAATCTCGTGTTCAGGTGCTTGGATGGTGAATTGGGATTATTATGTTGTTGCATTTTGCTATTAGGTCTATCTCTGGCCGACCTGATGGATAGTTGGTGTTATGGTGAATTAATTTCATGTTGTAGATATATGTGTGACCTATCTTTGGTCCATGTCGACAGGAAGTAGTGTGCTAATAGTTTGAATTTTTTTTGGAAAGTTTTTGTAAATGCTTTAAGCCAATAGTTGATATTTTTGGTAAATAAAGGTTGCATCTAATTAGGCCGACCTAATTGATGCTTGCGAATGAATTAGCTATATATATTGGATAGTTTTGAGAGTGTTGTAGTAGTTGATGATAATGCGAATGTGAAGAAGAGAAAAAATGATGAAGTGTGTTAAGTCAGTTTACTAAGCTTCAAAGGAATTGAATCAACACTTGTTAGGTGTACATTATTAGTTCATTTTTTGGTTGTAAGCCATTTTGTCATTGTATTTCTGTAGCAAGCGAGCCTCCCATTTTGGACAGTGAGTCTTGGCAATGAACCACCCTTTTGAAATATTTATAATTGGTTATTCTATATTATGAGCTAACCCTCACCATGGCTTTTCCCATTTTGGGTTTTCCACATAAAATCTCGGTGTTCATGTGTTGTGTGATTTCATGTTTTGTTAATGCTCTTGCTTATCTTTACTATTATATGAATTGGAGTAATTGGATAGTATTTTTTCAATACGATTAAGAAGATATTGATTCACCCCCCCTCTCAATATCTTGGGTATTCAACAGAAAAAAAGATGAAAAAGATTTGTCACAAAGACTTATTGGATGTAGAGCATTAACATTGTGTGGATATGGGAGAGATGATCTACAGTCCTTCAGTTGGTGAGAGACTTTGATATGGATGAGTGGCTCGTGCTAGAGGATATCGGGCTATCATGCATACCATTGATGTTAGTATTGAGGGAACATAGGCCCATGTTGACTGCCCTAATTGAGAGATGGAGCTCAAAGAAATGCACCTTCCTCCTCCATATTGGGGAGATGACTATTAATTTAGATGATGTGTGGAGGATCATGTGGCTCTTAATCTAAGGGGAGATAGTATATGTCTCCTCATCACAACTAGTTAAACAACATCTATAGGCATTGTTTAGATGGGGGGGTCTTCTAGTTAGAGGGAGGATGTTAGACATAGATGGATGTTATGGTATGGTGCCACCTATACCATTACACTTGTGTGGCATGGTTAACAATACTGTACTATTAGATAGGGGTGGTTGATTTTTCAATCATACATTAGTGGATGTGGTAGTGAGCATAGTTGGATGATTGACTATATATGTATGGGGGTGTGCCTATTGGTATAGTTATATAGAGATATGTATGGTATATTCTATAGACATGGTGTGAGCCTCACACATGTGGCACTTTTATAGGTGTTAGCCTCGGAGCACATTCAAGTGACTAGGCCAGTAGTAAAGGTGAGGGAAAAGATATTACCAAATGAGCTAATTGTTTATAGATGGGGTGGAGTCCTCCATTATAAGGAGGTCAGGAGCATGAGTCTGTGGAAATGATAATTAGTTGATTTATAGGAGATTGACATATTGTGGAGGCCATATCAAGGATATGATTTCCAGGCTTGGGAAAGGGAGGACAAATGGTACATGAGCTTCATGTTCACTAGATGCTATATAATTGGCTAGTAGAGACACATAGTAGAGATGTACAAGCTGAAATGGATGGCTAGACAATTTGGAATTTTTCAATACATCCCAGAGAAAGAGGAGAGGTATAAATAGGCTACATAGGAGACAAGACTATGGAGGATACAGTTGACACCATGAGTGGTGAGAGTCTCATGGGACAGATTAGAGGAGTCTAGATGGGATTGGTTTGAGTGACAATCCTAGAGTTATAGATAGGTATGTGGAGTGGTGGAGAGGTAGGAGTTCAAAGGTGTTGATGCTGCCATAGGAGAAGTTTATTGGAGCATGGGTACCACAACAGGAACATACTAGTGGAGAAGGAGAGGCTCAGGGATGGAGGGTGAGATGGAGGGTGGCCATACAGGAGGAAGAGGAGATAAAGGAGGTAGAGGTGGACGAGGAGGATACAAACAATGATGGAGAGGAGAGAGAGGTAAGTGGAGGTGAGTAGATGGAGGATGATGGTGGGAGGGATGATATGGAACAAGAGACACAATGAAGAGATATTTTTCTACATGTGCCACAACCTAATAGGATAGGGGAGGATGAGGAGCCACTAAGAAAACTAGATACAACAAAGAGGTGGATATATTAGCTAATGAGATTTATTTGACAGGTGGAGGATGACATCTAGACCAGGACTATCGAGCGAGACAACTTGTAGGGACATGTAGATGGGAGAAAATGGTTACATTAGGGAGTAGGATACCCTGAAAGTAGAGAGAGATATCCTCCAAAATTATTTGGAGATAGTAAAGAGGGGCCTTTCCACTATTACAACTGAGAGGGACAACTTACTATTGTCTAGGGAGGCACAAGAGAGGGAAACGGTGTGGATCAAAGAAGATAGGGATATGTACAATAGAGAGTGGGATCAGGCCAGAGCCTTGGGAGGAGACACAAACACCTTGTATCAAGTGCACAAAGAGGCTGAGTGCTAAAGGACTCTATATCTCATAATGGTTCCAGTAGAGTAGAGGTTTCACACCATTTTCAAAGATGGAGAGTGGCCAAAAGGAGAGATCAAGGAGTCCATAAATGGGTCCACCTTGAGGTAGAGGATGAGGAGTTTTGAGCAGTTTAGTGCCACTATAACCTCAGTATTAATATGTTGGTAGCAATGGTTAGGTGGGATGGGGATGGACACAAATACCCAATTTTGACAGGCACACAAGTTTTGATGTGGTAGATATATACTTCATGTACAAATTTTGATTCATCAACCAGGAGATGAGTATTGATGATATTGTACAACCATTGATTGTACTCATATTGATTCATGGCATATGATGTTGCACATGTATATGGACTGCTATTTTTTATATTCATATGCATGGAATCTTGTATTATTTTATGAACATTATGAATATGTATGATTGGATTTATTATGATTTATGATATGGGTGATGATGTTTATGATGTGTATGCATTGATGTTTGGATGGATTTATTGATGATGTATTTATGATTATGGTTATGATATGTTACATGATTTATGTTTATATGTTTATGCATATGTAATGTATATTGATGATTATGTTGATTATGATACTTGATACTAACTATTTGTGATGTAGGATACAATGTGTATATATGTTTATGCGATGCAAATATGATAATGACTAATGTGTGTAATACAAGATGGATTTACATGCTTATATGTGATTATTTGTGATTATGTTATTGAAGTTTATTGATATTTATTGTGATATGTAATGGATGCATGATAAAATGGAAATGGATGTATGTATGTAATGTAATAAAATGAAACTAATATAATATAATGAAATGAGAGAAATATTCCTAGAATAACAAATATATATTATTTTGAACAACTTAAATGGTAATGAAAAAATGGAAAATATGATAAGAATAAAAAATCTATATTATTCTAAAAACTTAAATGATAATTCAAAAATGGAAAAGATACTTAGAATAACAAATCTAAATTATTCTAAACAAAACTGAAAATGAGATGAAAACGTAAAGATGGAAAATATGATTAGAATAACAAATACAAATTATTCTAAACAACTTAAATGAAAATGAGATGAGAATAAAAAGATGGAAAGGATACTTAGAATAAAAAATCTATATTATGCTAAAAAAAATTAAATGATAATGAAATGATAATGCAAAGATGGAAAATGTGCTTAGAATTAAAAATCTATATTATTCTAAACAACTTAACAATAATGAATGAAAATGAAATATGAATGACAAATAAATGATAGGTGGAACCATAGTGAACCTATCAAAATTGAATCAACTCGATAGGGAAATGGATAGTTTGCATAAAAAAAGTCTAATGATTAGGAAATAAAATGGTAGAAATGAAAATAAAAATGATGGGGAAAATGATAGATGATAGGATGTAAAAGAGGGAATGATAGGATAGTGACCAAATCAAGCCATTTAATTGTTATGCATTATGTTTCTATGTAGTGAACACTTAATTTGATATAGCATGTGATACTATACACCAAGGTATGATGAAACAAGGTAACTTTATATCACATTAATAGGATCGACACAACAAACAAAATTTTAGTCCAACATCTTGCAAAGTCATGAAGGGATTTGGTGGGGCTGATGTTGGTAAACCACAAACACAAAGGATGCTCCAATGGTGTAATACAAGATCACAAAGATTCTTGGTGGGTACTATGTGGGACAACCAGGAAAACATGATCATGAAAAACTAAGATATGCCAATATTTCTACCTATCAAAGTGCACCATGATATGATGGATCATGACAACCTCAAGTAGGTATAGTAGGAAGATCAAAAGATAAAAAAGGTAAAAGAACCAAGAAATCACAACAAATATTAATTATCCTTTACGATGAGGATGATAGGCAGATGGATTGATGTAGTCTAATGTGAGGAATGATATATCCTATGAAGACCTAAGATAGATGGGGTAGATTTTAGGATCAACATGACATAGGATACCCAAGATAAATTAAAAACTATGGGGGCTAGTGGAACTTGTTATAGGAACCAACTAGATAGGGAATCTTGGTGACACAATAGGCATAAATATAGGACCTCATGGTAAGGATATACAATTATGTAACTTAGATGGAGAGGAAATACCAACTGTATGTACACTATATACAAGTGAAAATGACCAACAGTAGCCCAATTGATATAAGGATAGTGGATTATAAGGACCAATTAGGATTTTATAGATACATTCCAAAATAAATGGATGAATGTAACCCAACTAGTTTTAATTCAAAAATTAATTAATATTAACATCATGAATATCAAATTTGTGGAACAAGTTTTATATTCATGATGTCAATATTTATTAATTTTTTAATTAAATATAGTTAGGTTGTTACATTTGGTATCAGAGCTCAAGGTTCAGCTCTAGGCCTATGAGCCCATGAAGGTTGAACTATGGAATAGTGGACCCATAACTAGATTTAAGTTACCTAGAAAATGGCCAATTTGAATTGGTTGCAAGAAATGGGGAGGTCCAAGTTGGGAAGAAAGAAAGGGAAAACCAATAGGGCTACAAAAAATAAAAATTTTATTGAGGAGATTCCCAAACCCGAAGACCAACCTAAGATTCTTGATGAAGAAACTCTAGCACACACCCTCACTTGTCTCAAGTTAGAGAGAGGGAAAAAGATAGAGGAGGCTAAACAAACTCCTAAGATCAAGAAACCCTCTGCCTTTAGAGATTGGCTAGTAGGATGTGGACCTAATAAGCCATTGATGACTAAGGAGGAGGAGTACCTACTTGCATGTCCTGCCTCACCCAAGAGGGAAGATGTAGACTCAAATGAGGATCTTGAGGAATTTCCATTGTCTGATAATGAGGGAACTACTTAGAGAAGAAACTTTTTGTAAATAAGGGCTGATGTAAATCCAAACTTAATATAAATAAAGAAAGGTTTTCTTTTCAAAGGCATGAAGCTTGAAGGCTTTTATTGTTGAAATGAATGTGTTTTCTTTTATTATTTATTATTCTTTTTTTTCTAGGCTTGTATGTTATGTGCCTTGTATTTTGTAAATGCAATAGCATAAACATAAAACCTTGTTCTTGAATGCTAAACACAACTGTAATGCAGGTCGAGTGTGAGTCACCATGGTGACCACTAGACAAGATGTGAGTGGTAGTGGATAGGACAATGGGCTAAGCAAGAGGCTAGACCAAATCCTAGAACTCTTGAATCAATGAGAAACTTGAATGGACCATTTGGAACAAGAGGTTCAAGGAGTGTGGGAAGATTATAATCTCAAGAATGAGGTACCCAAAAAAATAGATGGGGATCATAATCAAGGTGGAAGAACTAGGAAAGGATCTCAAGAAGGTAGTACCACTAAAGTTCGATGGCAAGGATATCAGAGATGGGGTTGAGGCCTGGATCATAGAGATGGAGAAATATTTTGGTCTTCATAACCTATCAAATCATACCAAGGTTGCTTGGACTACATACCAATTATCTGGGAGAAGTTTACCAACTTGCTTAAGGATGTGCCTCAGTATCAAGCCGATGAGAATTTCTAGATCAAAAAGTTTATACTGGGACTAAGAACCCACATTGGAGCTGAAGTGGATCTCCATAATCCTCGTATTATGGTAGAATCTTTTGAAAATGTTATAAAGTAAGAACATAAGATGCATAAGTTGTTCAATCTTCATAAAGGATCAGACTCTAAGCCTAGGTTTAGAAACAAAATATTTTAGAAGGGCAATAGATAGAAAGAAAGCATGTCACATTAGATCAAAATCCTAAAAAGGGAAGGAAACCCTCTAGAAAAGGAAGAAGGCCCAACCAAAGTGAAAGGAATAAAAGGGATAACAAAGGAAATTTTTCCTAAAATAGCACCTAGGGACACTTAAAATAAGATAAGTTCAAAATTCAAAGAGGATTGTGTGACAGATGTTACACTTATGGGGGAGATCATTATACATCTAATTTCCATTAGAAGTTGAGGTCACAGAAAGAAGGAAACCAACAGTAGACCCCACAACACAAGAACCATGCAGTGGTGGATAACAAGCAAGCAAAGTACCAGGCTTCTTTGATACAGTTAATGAGTAAGCTCTATGGCCGAACCATTTCCATTTTGATAGATACTAGAGCTACTAAGTGTTTCATAAACCCTAGAATGATTTATAAGCTACCCACTCGACCTAGTTACATGAAGAATTCATGGTCTGATCAGTATGGAAATCAAGCAGAGCGGGTAGTACATTCTTGTCTCTTTGGTAGTGGCTTGGAACTTCTCAACTTCATGACCCAAGTTAACCTTTATGTTGCACCATTAGGATCCTATCATGTAATCCTAGGAATCAGCTAGTTGACTGAACATAAGGCTATTGTAAGTTGTGAGGATAAGATGGTGAGATGTATGGATGACTATAGGAACCTAGTTGAGATACATGGGGTACATCAACCAATGGAACTTAGACAGATCTTAGCTATGTAGCTTAAGAGAGCTCAAAGGAAAGTTTGTGTCATATATGGTGTGCATGTCAGTGAACTTGACAATGAAAAACCATATCTCAATGATTATCCAATCCTTAGGGAATTCTATGATGTGTTTCCTAAAGATATCACCAAGATGCCTCCAAAGTAAGAATTTGATTTCTCCATCAACTTAGTGCTAGGACCTGAGCCACAGTCTAAGGCCTCGTACAAGATGACAACCACAAAGCTTTGTAAATTGAAAGCCTAGTTATAGGAGTTGTGTAAAGGACTTATTAGACCTAGTGTGTCACTTTGGGGAGCCCTAGTTATCTTTGTGAAAAGAAGGATGGAACCTTGTGTATACATCTAAAAATGATCATGGTTAATCAAGCTTGTTAATTAATTAAATTTAAATTATTTAATTAATCTTCTAAAATCATCTACATATAAATAAATTTAGTTATTTATTTATATTGTTCACTTTTATAATTCTTCTACCTTAATTAAATAAATAACTTTGTTTAATTATTACCATCTTCCATATTCCTCTTAATTAATTAAATAGATTTTATAATTTATTTATATTAATTATCATAAGTTTGAATTTTAAATTCCAATGATATTCCTCTAAATACCTTTTTCACATTTAATTAAATATTCTAAATATTTGATTAAACACTTTTTAATTCTTCACTCTTCACATAATTAAATATTCTAAAATATTTAATTAGAAACTTTCTTCACTTCATATTTAATTAAGTATTTTATATATTTAATTAAACGCTTTTCTATCATCTTCTCACACATAATTAGATATTAAATATTTAATTATGGAAACTTCTAAATTCATCATCACATGTAATTAAATAAATTTATTTATTTAATTATGAGACTTATCTCCTACTCAAATGGAAACTTTCCCTTAGATCTGAAAGAGAAAATTTGTGTAGAAGGAAACATTCCATTTCTCTCTCGACTTTCAAAAATCTCTCACCGTTCATCTCAACAAGCTTGATTTAAACCGTTGATCACGTCAGCCAATCAGAGTCTTTCGAAAACTCTATAAATACCTCTGCGAATCCAAGCATTGGTTACACTTGCATATAATTACATTCACGTGCACACATTATTTTAATATCATCTAGCATTTATCAGTTTTAGCAATCATTACATTTAGTAATCTCATATTTTAGCTATCATTTTTAGTCTTGTTAATGGCATCTTAGCATAAGCATGCATTTATTCTAAATCTTGTTCTCTAGGAAGACATTTTGTTGAGCTTCGTATACAAAATCTGAGAGAAAGCTAGGCTCAACAAAAACACTAGAGATAGAGGAAAATGGGACATCTTCAGAGTATAAATGGAGTTTTTTTTCTCTTCTTTTAGTTTATGCTTTGATTTAAAGTTTCATTGGTGTGTTTGATTCAATTTTTAATTTACATATTTGATATGCACATTTTCATTCACATATTTTTGGCGCCCACCGTGGGGCCTATGCCCCATTTTTAACATTTACTTGCAAGTTTTTTGACAAGTTTTTGCATTCTGGAATTTGGATTTCTGTTCAAAATTCCCGTTTTAGTGCTTATGTGGCTTTCTTTAGTGCATGCAAGATTTCTAATGGTGTTTTTGCAGGTTTTTCGACACATCCAAGGACTTTTTTAGCGCATCTAGGAAAAAAAATAGTGCATCCGTTTAGTTCATTTAATTAAAAACATTGTAATTTTTTTTTTTTGCCTTCCTAGATTAGCGCATATAGGAGTTATTTTAGCGCATATAGAATTTTCTGTAGCACTTTTCATATCTATTTTAGCACATTTACTGTTTATTTTAGCACATATGCAGAATATTTTAGCGCTTACAAGTTGTAATTAAACAAAGTTCTGAGTCTGATGCCTTCTGCAGACATAACTTTCTCTGGTTAAAAAGAAGCAACCCTAGGATAGTTACATTTGGTTAAAAAGAAGCAACCCTAGGATAGACATGGAATTTAAAATGAAGCAATCTAGGATAGTCACCACACAATTATTTTTGCAGTTAAAATGAATCCCATGCTTGTTGGGAAGCAACATCTTCACATAGATTAAATCATTGTCATTTGGGTTTTAAAAAGAACATTTGTTTGCTTTGTCTGTGGCAATAGGTCTATTCTCTCCCCTTAACTGGGTGATCAAAATACCAGACTTTCCTTTTCAATTTCATGCAAATTTACTACTTTATTACATCCTTTAGAGGGCCTTCTCTTGTGGGAAAAAGTACTCACCCAAGAGGAACGATTCAAGTGGGTTCAAGCCAAAGCCAGGCTATTCCGCCCCATTATAAAATTTAAAGCAAATTTGGGGAAACCCTCTTTTTTTGGTAGTGTGCAAGATAACCATCCCCAAAGCCTTTGTTCTAAAGGTTGGGAGGTCTCCTGAGGGAGTTTATTATTTTCGCACTGAATGGAAACCCTTACTAAGAACCTAGTGTAGTAGCCAACTGAAGTCAATTCCTGAACATCGTAATAATCACAGTGCAAGGGGAGGGAAGAATTTTCCCCCAAGACACTCACCATATAACTGCCAAGGACTGTTTGCTCAGGGGATCCGATATCCACTTCCGTCACTCTGAGTACGCACCTAGAAAAGACAAAAACAAAGGCACCCCTTTGGGGGTGACATGGTTGTGTGAGTCAACGCAGTTCTAAGATGTGGGTTGTTGATTATTAGGATGACCTACTTGAGTACTAAGAGTGAGTCTGCCTGAATTGTCTTTCATGTGCTAAACCTGTGAAAACACTTTTTGAAAAACATTTTGATCATACACTTGATGTTTAGTATAGGGTTTAAAAAATAACTATTTTTAGAATGTTTGCTATGTCTTCCATCACATTAACTCAGATAAAAGATCATCCAAAATGAACATGCAAAAATTTAGCTGAAAACTATTCTCAACTATTCAAAAAATTGTTTTGGAAAACTATTTTAGTGCATCTAGGGAGTGTCTTAGTGCATATAAGGTTTGTTCTAGCACATTCACTGGTTAGTTTAGCGCATTTGGAGTCTGTTTTAGTGCATAGGCTGAGTATTATGCAAACATTTTTTGGGTCACTGTCAAAAAATTTTTTTGGAGCACATCTGAGACATATTGTAGCACATCTAAGTTCTATTGTAGCACATTTGATTGTTTCTCTAGCACATATGCATGTTTCTGCAGCGCATATAGGACACAGAGTAGCACATCTGTCATTTTCTAGAATTTTCACTTTTGACAAATCTGAGTTTATAACATCCTTGGTCCAGTAGCATCTCGACATTTCTCTCATGCTTAGATAGTGGAAATCAACTAAGTTTGTTAGGAAATCGATTGCCAATAGGATCAAGAAACCAAAGAAACATTTAGGTTACAAGAAAAATTTGCAACGAAGAAATTTTTTATATAAAAGTTGGAATGTCTTGCTTCATTACCGTGAGTTTCTTCATAGGTATCAAGATTTTTCTAGGGGATTTACTGACAAGTACATTGTAGAGCCTTTATATTCATGAGCCTATTTTTAGAGAAGAGCTCTATCTCAACGACACAATCACAATCAACCTCTCAACTTTGATTATCTACCACAAACTTCTATTGAATATCCCACACATCCCAGTCAAATTCTTCAGTGAGTGAATTAGGCCATTTGATATACTTATCATTCTTTGAAAACAAAGATCAAATCTTAAAAGTGCATCTCTCAAACAAGTTTTGGATTTTTTATTCGACTTCCCCCAACAGGATTCTGATATCCTCCATCATTGGAAGCCACAATCAAGAGTTAGGAACGTCTTTGATCATATCATAATATTTTCATCTTATCAGATCAAGACATCATCATTTTTTCACTTATAAACCTGTGATCTAAGTCTTGAAGAACATTTCGAAATCATATGCCTATTTTCACAAGATCTCAATATAATAAGCTAAAAGAGGATATTCAACAAGAAGATAATATTTAAAGCACTCAAGATGAAGGTGAAAGTAGTAGTCCCATTTATAGAGTGAGTCAAAATCCCCTTTTTGACGATGACATGGGTGAAAGAGAAGAAAATCCATTCCACAAATACAAATACATGAACAAAACCCATGTAGATAGTGATAATGAATGAGATGAAGAACGTCTTAGGGAGGCCGAGCAAGATCCCAAATTTCACAAAGCCTTAGAAAATATTTTAGAGTGCAACAAAGAGAAATATTTCTTGTATCTAGATGACAAAGGAGCTAAGTTGCCTCATGACTTTGATATTGAAAACATAAAAATTAATCCTGAGGAAACACCCTTGTTTGATCTTAGTGCCTTGACTCAACAAGTTAAAGCACTACAAGGACAAATTAAATATCTACAAGGGGGAGCCACAATAAAGACATACGCTCTTGATGACATTTGTCCTTATCCTTTTGATTGGCATCTCAACATGATCCCATTTCCCAAACATTGTGAAATCCCAAAGTTTGATCATTATAATGGGAAATCAGATCCAATTGATCATATTAGAGACTTCTGAAACATGACTTTAGAGTTTTCTCATGTGGACACATACTTGATGCATTTGTTTCCTAGGAGTCTTGGAGGCCAATCTATGGAATGGCTATCAAAAATCACACCACCTGTCAAGACATTTGAGGAATTGGTTAACGAATTCATATCACAATATTCCTACAACATACAACATCAAATAACCATGATTGATCTTTGCAAAGCTAAACAGAAACTTGGTGAACCATTCATTACATTTCTTCAAAGATGGAGAAGATTATTCGCTAGATGGGTACGTCATGTTCTTGAAAAGGAAAAGATCACCACTTTCATAAAAAACTTAGATCAAGAGATGAGCTATTGTCTTAATCTTCATTGTCCTCCCTCTTTTAAGAAATTGATTGAAAATGCCATCACCATTGAAAGTGCATTGGTCCAAAGAGGGATAATAAAACTTGATAAAGACAATCCTAGCTCTTCAAATCACCACAATGACAAATCTATGTTCTAGAACCACAACAAAAATGTGGTGAATGATGGTGTTGTAGATGAAAATCATGTCTCGACTAAGCCATTTATTCTTAGTGCTCCAAGTGCTCCCCACAACAATAACTATAACAACATCAATTCAGTCACAAATCAAGGAAATAACCCTCCTCCTCTGAGGAATAATGTGAATCAAGGGAATGTCAACAATCAAGGTTACCATGGAAACAATAACAACAAAAATTCCTTAGGTAATACCTCAAATATGAATCCACAACGATCTTCATTCTTCTCGAGCAGAAGAACTTTTACTCCACTGGGTCAATCTTTATAATCTTCCCTTAAAGAGTTGATGGCAAAGAACGTTATCACACTACCGCCTCAACGAAACTACGAATGCAGTGTGAAGCCTCCATCATGGAATGACACATACTATTGTGATTATCATCGATGCAAGGGCCATCACATGAATAATTGTCAAGCCTTGAAGAATGTAATCCAAGACTTGATAGAAAATGACACCATTAAGGTAGAAGGACACCAACAATTGAAAGAAGACCACCAAGAATTTCACAATCCTTTACCCAATTATCAAAAGGGTGTCTTCTAGAAAAAGTGTGAATCATATCAATGATTATCATGTAATCAATCATATCTACACTGACGACAAGAGGGTCAATGTTATAAAAGTCAAGGAAAAGATGGATCATAGGGAGGTCAATGCAACAACAAGGGCACAAGCTAAAGTTGTCTTAAAGGGTGCTTCTTCAAAATCCACTGTGCGCCTACCTCAACATCAGTATGACTTAGTCAATCAACTTCGAAAAACTCCTGCTTAGATTTCCATCTTAGAACTCCTAAAGATTTTCCCAACTCACAAGGAAATTCTAGAAAAGGCCCTGGTTGAAACAACTATATCCACTGATCTGGATGTGGATTGATTTCAAGCCATGGTGGGACACTTGTCCTCACCCACATGCCTCTCATTCTTTGAAAAATATGATGTTTCCATAACTCATCCCCATAATTCATTCTTATACTTAGAAGTCATGGTCCACAAGTTTCATGTCAGACGGGTTCTAATAGATGGAGGTGTTGGTTTGAACATATGTACCATGAACCAGGTTACGACTTTAAGATTTTTTGAGGACTCCATTGATCCCAAAAGAAAGATTACTATTAAATCCTATGATGATGAGGAAATAGTGTGCAAGGGTTTAATCATGATGCCAATCTGAGTGGGACCTGTTATCAAGAATACTTTCTATCAAGTATTAGACTGTGATCTTGCATACAACATCTTGTTGGGTCATCCTTGGATACATGAAATTCAAGAAGTGCCCTCTGCATACCATCAATGCTTGAAATTCCCTCATGATGGAGTTGAAATTACCATACAATGAGATCTAAATCCTTCCATACCTTGTCATAATCTCAGTCCTAAAACTGAAATCACCATTCCTAGAAAAAGTAAAGCACTACATACTCAAGCATGTATTGATACTGAATCTTCAAAAACATCCACTTCATCCATTGCAATATCAGATTCTAAGGTCCAAATCCATGATCTGGGAAATGGAGAATACCATTTGGACAATTTGCTAGTAAAAGATACTACTACTATTGTTGAGAAGGGTGAAAGTTCTAATAATGATGTTGAGACAACTACAAAAGGAATACAAAAAGATGATTGTGCTAAGATTGAAACCACTTGGCATCTTGATGATACACTTACCTGTTCTGTATCTACTACCACTCAATCTTTTCATATCACTGATAATCCACTATTTGATCAAAACTTCTATGATAACCCACTCTTTGATCATGATCCTACTGAGGATATCCAACCATCATCTTTCCATTCCACCTACCCTGGACTAGGGTATGAATCTCCTATTGTGGCCTCTACAAATCCATCTTTCCAAGTCGCTAAGGATGTGCAAGCTTCCTTTGATGTTAGTCCTACTGAAAAGGATAGTCTCAAAGACTTTGTTGATGACATCACTACTCCTTCCATCTTACCTACATCCATCCACCTTATAGACATGGATCAACAAGTATCATTCAAAGAAAATATAAAGGAGGTAATTCAAGAATCAAAGGTCAAAGTGCCTTTTTCAAAGGGAAATATAAAATCAAAAGAGAGCTTGCAAGGAAAGAAAGATCAAGAAAAGTCCCTTAGCCAATATAAAAAGCTATTGGAAAAAACAAAAATAAAGAAAGATCCATACAAGTCCACTAGCCAAAATCAAAAGCTATCAGACAAATCAAAAATAAAATTCAAATATAAAAGCAAGAAAAAGTCAATCTCCAAACATGCCTCTCCCTCAAAAATCACTAGGGGCATCTATCAAGAAAGAAAATAAAAATAAAAAATTGTTGATCTATGGTCTCCATCCACCTCATTATCACTCATACCATATAGCCCTTTCCACCCATCCATGTTCACATACCCATCATATCATTCATCTCCATTGGTGATGTCTTTCGATGTGTCTTTGATGACAACACCTTCACGTACTATAACTCATTGGTCGCCCAAGCTCCTTTCTTACTAAAGCCTAATGGCCCACGTATTGTGCACATTAGGGATCCTATCCTAGCCTCTTCCATTTGCTACATTTATTTTCCTTCATACTTGCCACTCGTACTCCTCATTCTGATTATGTCCTTTCATCCAGCACAGTCATCCACATAGGAGAGCGGCATCGTCAAGGCAGTCTATGGATCTGGCATTTATCAATTCTATATCTAGCTTTGGATTGCATAGAAAAAGTCCTGAAAAAATATCAAAAACAATAGAAAAAGTCCTGAAAAATACAAAAAAATCAGAAAGTCCTAAAAAAATACAAAAACATCAAAAAAAGTCCTAAAAAAATACAAAAACATTAGAAAAAGTCCTAAAGAAATCACAAAAATAGCAAAAAATGTCCTGAAAAAATGGTTACCCTGGTGAAAACTTGGCAGATAGGCATCTCGGTAGTGACAAATCAAAAAAATAAAAATCGTCATAGGGTGAAAACCTGGCAAGCAGGCAGTCTATTGACAAGAAAAATACAAAAAAAAAAATTAGAAAAATGCAATAAAAACAAATAGTGAAAATCTGGCAAATAGACGCTATTTGTAGCTCTCCATCTATTAGTTCATGTTCTACACTTAGCTTTTCATCCTTCATTTCATGCATCTTTCCATCATCTTAGGGTCGTACTAGCATCATAAAGCCATCATTTTCCTAGAGCGATAACGTCTTACAATGGCTTGATTATTGTATATATTCATTTCAAGAGTCGTGTTAATACCGGGGGAAAACACTAACATACTGGGGGCAACCAACTTTCAGGTTTTACAGAAACAACTAGACAATGACATCAAATCCTATCATATGAACAAACAATCAAATCACATGAATAGCTATCCAATCATCGATCCATCGCACAAACAATTTTCAGCAAATTCATATCATGACACATATCTAGATGATCTAAAATCTGAATAATGTTTGGAATAGTAGTATTATATTTTGAATAATGGTTATTTGATTTTCGATATCATCTCTCTAGAGCACACTCAATGATGTACTGAACTAGAGTGGAAAGGAAAGAGGATGATTTTTCTTTGTCTATTGTCTTAAGGTTAACTATCGATTTGGTGCAAATATGTCATGGGACATGATTTCTATAGTGTATCATTGATGACAGTTCCACATTTGCATCAGAAAATGGTTAGTCTTTGTCTGTTTATGCAAGAAATGCTCAGGTCATCTCGGTCCAATTATACCTCGATGCTTGTGTTCACTTGCTATATCAAAAATCATGAAAGTTGTACTTAGGTCATCATTGGTGCTAATTTCCCCTCTAATGCTTGTACATACTTCCAACATTTTAAAATTCTCTATGATGATTCAAGAAATCTAACAAAAGGCTCAACAAACGGTTGGTTTTATTTAGTTGCATTTCATTTAGATCAATGTACATATTTTCATATTGGATTTGCATTAGATTTTTGAAAGGTTGAACAAACACATCAACGGTTGTCATGTCTCTTTGGATTATTTGTGGAGGACATTCAGACATTTTTTTCATTATCATCTTTCATCTTCCTCCTCATTATCATTTCATCTAGACTAGCATTTATCATTCATTTTCATATAATTTAGATCCTTTCTCATTTATTTGTCCTTCATGATGTATTATCACTTCATTTATCATATTTCATATAATTTCATTGCATATCATTGATCATTCTCATTTTTATCATCTTTGTTTCATTCTCATGTCATTTTGATCCTTTATCATTTCATATCATTCATTTATTCATTAGAAATTTTCATATCACTTTCATTATCATCTTATCCATCATTTTTTTCATTTTCATTTTACACAGTTGCATACCATTTTATTATCTTTATTACAATTTCATTATCATATTTTATCTTTATCTATTTCACTTCACTTATCATATCATTACATTTTCATCTCATTACATTACATTTTACATATCATCGCATATCATTTAATTTCATCTCATTTCATTATCACATTACATTTTATATCATATCATTATTTAAATCATTTTCATATTCATCATATCATTTTATCATCATTATCATTTTCATATCCTTATTATTCATATAATTATCATTTATCATTTATCATCTCATCATATCATATCATTTTATCATCTCATTTCATTTCATTTCATTACATTTCCTTACATTTCATCATCTCATATCATTTCATTTCATCATTTCATATCATTACATTTCATTATCATCCCATCTCATTTCATTTTATCATCTCATTATTATTTTTCATATTCATCACATTTCATGTCATTTATTATCCTCTTATCATACATTTCATCATTATTAATCCTTTCATATCATTTATCATTCACATCTTTCATCATTTCTCATTTTCAATATCATTTTCTTACAACATTTGATGAATATCACATATCACTTCATATCATTTCCTAATTCATATCATACTACAAGTTCATGATGCATTTCATAAACACAACATCACATCATCATCATTTATGGCATTTGAACAATCCAAAAACACAAGAATTTCATACAAACATTACATTTCCACATCATCAACAAAACATACATTCATATCATATACCATATCATTTCAACACGTGGCATTTTTGTCATCCTTATCCACCTACATGATATCATTAGTCCACATAATATTTCATTTCATCATCATATCATTATCATATCAAATCATCCTACAAATCATGTTAGTCAATCAATCATCAAAACTACATATCAAAATCCATATCACATAATGAGGAAATAAATGCATAACCATATCAAATCAACATATCAAAAATGCAACACATCATCAACACTCATCGCCGCTGCATATCATCGCTCATCAAACATAAATACAAATGTCCAAATGTCCAATGAAACTCAAATAGTACAGAGAGATACATGCAATATGATGAAAAACAATAAAAAGTCAAATACATCAATAATCCTGCATCAATGGCTCAAGGCTGGTTGGTGGACCCCCTGATGGAGCTGGTCTCAAGGATGATGGCCTGCCACTCGTACCCGCATTAGGATCTCGTCAAGGCCTGGTAACCCCCATGCTCTGTGTAGTTGTCTGTGTCTTGCTTCTGGTCCTACTGTGGGACAGTGGGAAAGGATCTCTGTGCCCAGGAGGACACAACTCCTCGTATTGGACTCAGTAGTACTCTACCTCCCTAGCCATCTCAAAGCCCTTTGCAATGGCCTCACACATTGATGCACTCTCTACGGTACCCATGAGCCTTTGAGAAACACCCTCTACCTCTGCTGCCCTCCATCTGAAGGAGTATCACTCTACTATCAACTAGGCTGCCTGTGGGTTTGGGGTAGGAGGAGGTCTCTGCATCTGCATCTTTACTTGTTCTTATGTCTGAGCCTGCACAAGTTGTGCCTGTAACTGCACTACCATACTTTGTACCTGAGCTAATTGGATTTGCAACTATGCCTGCTGACTCTAAAGTGTTTGCACCTGGGCCTAAAGAGTAGCTATATGTGCCTGCTGAGATGTCGAAGCAACTCTGATCATTGTTTGACGTCCAATCCTAGTCCTCGGCCTCCGCATGATCTGAACACTACCCAATAAATTTGGACTTGGTCTCACTGGCACCCACTCGTCCCCTCCACCATCTCCACCATCATCCCCATCATCACCATCTGAACTATCCTCCTCCTCCCCACTATCCTCCTCCTCCCCTCCACCAACTGCCTTCTCATCACCTGCTACATCCTCCTATCTCCTACCCCCTAGCGGTACCACCATAATGGGTGTTGGCTCATCTAGACATGTCAACTGCAGAAATGGATGTGTATGATAATAAATAGAGTACTCATCAGACATACCGGCATCAACAATATTTGGCCTGTAATCCCACGCCTTAGGCACTAGAGCAGTATACTCTGTATATGCTATCTGATATGAAATGCCTGGCCCCCATCCTAGCTCATCCTTGCTCCGCACATAGTGAGCAACACCCTGAGGCATCCCCTGTGTAAATAAGAACTATCGCTGCACCCGCAATGCCAAGAATCTCTCTATGATGAATGGGGTCCTCCCTATCAAAAAATGGGGTATGCATACAAACGTCATCTCTAAATGATTTGTATTCCATGGCTCATAATCTGTGTATGGCCGCCATATCACTACATCCATATCATCGAGGCACCATCTCCAGTATTCCAACTTGCCCAGCTTAGGCTGGACAAGAGCCATATAATATGCATACACATATGGCCTGCTTGGTGGCCTCACTCTAGGACAAGATGGTCTCATCACAACAATATGCTCCCATGCCCAGATCTGGAGCAGTGTAACACCACATGATAAACTAGTCGAACCTCTGTAAACCACCTAATGTAAGTCATGAAATAGATGAGCCAACATGCAGCTCCCCTAGGCATATCTTTGTGGTTGTACCATCATCTGCTCGAGGATCCTCCCCCATCCCACTGATAGTCCCTTTGACCGGTGATCCAGACAAACGAGACCTCCAATAAAAGCACCCAAAACTGTAGGTAAGGTCGGATACCCCCTAAAGTCTACCCATGGTACCCAATATCTTGCTATATGCACATCCCCATACACTCTCCTCAGGGCATCTGTACCACCTAGCTCCTTGTGGTTATAGAACACAAGGGGGCCTACCACTGGAATACCCAGAATCCTGTACACATCCTTAGGAGTCACAGTCACCTCACCCGTTGGCAAATGAAAGGTGTTATGCTCTAAATGCCACCTCTCTGCTAGCATGGTCAACAATCCCCTGTTGACCCGAATCGGAGGCATGGCCAACAAAGGTCCCAATCCACATACCACTATCAGCTCTATATCATTAGGTGTAAGCTCCAGTATCTGATCCCACCCAACAGAGTGACTCTCCTTAATCTAGAGGTTTTTGAAAACCTCCTATTTTCGGTTCACAAAGACAATCAATCAGAAATGTATCATTAACTCAATCTACATCAAGAAAATCAATCTGACTCATGTCTATCTATTAGTGACCCATACCAATCAGACCCATATTAGTGACCCATACCAATCAGACCCATATCAATGATCCATACCAATCAAACCCATATCAAGTAACTCATATCAAGTGTTCTATCTAGGTGACTCATATCATACAATCAACCCACAATCTATCAATCTGAATATCAAATCAATCTACTCTATCATCATTTACTATTTGTTTTTTTTGTTTTAGGAAAGAAAATTTATCAACAATCAAATCATCATCTTATTTGTATTTCAGTCATGAATGCAAATATGTTTTCAATCAATCATCTACTATTTGTTTTCTATCATAGAAAGAAAATTTGTCAGAAGTCATATCAATCATTTACTCTTTGTTTTTCATTCAAGGGAGACAAAGTTATCAGCTATCTACTCTTTGTTTTCTATTTGGGAAACATAGTTATCAATCCATCATTTATCATATTTTCTATCCATATGAACATGATGACAAGACAATTTTTATATCTATTGACCAAAGACGCAATAAACATCATCATTTTCATCACATAGGCACATTTTTCCTAAAAGCGCTAATATGCGGCCTCTATGCACTAAAACCATGTATGCGCTGAAGTTTCCCTCAGATGCGCTAAAACCCTGTATGCGCTAAAGTTTCCCCTGGATGTGCTAAAACTCAAATGTGCCATTTTGTGCCTTGAAAGCACTAAATCATTTCCTAAATGCATCATTTCCTATATGCGCTAAAACTTTAATCGAAAGCACCATTTTCTTCCCCGGATGTGCGACAACCCTAAAAGTGCTAAACTATTTACTAAATGCACTAAAGTACTCATTTTCCTACGACATCCTATAAGAGCTACTCTACCTATCAGATGTGCTAAACTGGCTTTTACATAGCAAATGCAAATGCAAAAAAAAAGGGAATCCTATATGCGCCAAAACAAATGTCAAAAGTGCTAAAACGCCTACTCTAAGCACTAAACCAGACTGTTTACACCTAAATCCATGCAAAAATAAATGAAAAATTGATTCAAAACTAAAAATTTCAAAGCAAAATGGGTTGGATCGACTCACCGGTGGTCCATACGTAGCTGGTCTCTGGTATCAGCGGGCCCACTTGAATCTATGTCTATGGTAAGGAATCTCCATCTCGCCAAGTCATTGTCATAGCACAAGGTTTCTCAAAGTCAAAAGGTGAAAATGACTTGCCCTTTTTCCCCTTTTACCTTTTAAAGGTCAAACAAAGGTGGGTTTTTGTGGCATGTTATTTTATTTTCATCTTTTTATCTCAATTTGACCTTATTTTTCAAACTGGGGCATCTTTATACCTCATTTTTAGAGAGCTAAATCACTGAATTCACATCAAGATCAAAATTTCATCATCAAATCAAATTTTTCAAACATTATCAAAAACTCATATCATCATCAGTGATTTACCTCCCGAGGGGGCATCATCAATATCAACATCAAAAACATATCAGGTTCAAATCAGGGGCATATCAGTCACATTTTTCCGATCAGGGGCAAATTTCAAGAGCAGAAATATTTTCTTTGAAGCAATGCGTTTCACACATCACTTCAAAGAGGGGAAAAATGTATATGTCTAAAAATGGTCATGGTTAATCAAGCTTGTTAATTAATTAAATTTAAATTATTTAATTAATCTTCTAAAATCATCTACATATAAATAAATTTAATTATTTATTTATATTGTTCACTTTTATAATTCTTCTACCTTAATTAAATAAATAACTTTATTTAATTATTACCATCTTCCATATTCCTCTTAATTAATTAAATAGATTTTATAATTTATTTATATTAATTATCATAAGTTTGAATTTTAAATTCAAATGATATTCCTCTAAATACCTTTTTCACATTTAATTAAATATTCTAAATATTTAATTAAACACTTTCTAATTCTTCACTCTACATTTAATCAAATATTCTAAAATATTTAATTTGAAACTTTCTTCACTTCATATTTAATTAAGTATTTTATATATTTAATTAAACGCTTTTCTATCATCTTCTCACACATAATTAGATATTAAATATTTAATTATGGAAACTTCTAAATTCATCATCACATGTAATTAAATAAATTTATTTATTTAATTATGAGACTTATCTCCTACTCAAATGGAAACTTTCCCTTAGATCTGAAAGAGAAAATTTGTGTAGAAGGAAACATTCCATTTCTCTCTTGACTTTCAAGATTCTCTCACCGTTCATCTTGACAAGCTTGATTTAAACCGTTGATCACATCAGCCAATCAAAGTCTTTCGAAAACTCTATAAATACCTCTGTGAATCCAAGCATTGGTTACACTTGCATATACTTACATTCACGTGCACATGTTATTTTAATATCATCTAGCATTTATCAGTTTTAGCAATCATTACATTTAGTAATCTCATATTTTAGCTATCACTTTTAGTCTTGTTAATGGCATCTTAGCATAAGCATTCATTTATTCTAAATATCGTTCTCTAGGAAGACATTTTGTTGAGCTTCGTATATAAAATCTGAGAGCAAGCTAGGTTCAGAAAAAACACTAGAGATAGAGGACAATGGGGAGTCTTCAAAGTATAAATGGAATTTTTTTTCTCTTCTTTTAGTTTATGCTCTGATTCAAAGTTTCATTGGTGTGTTTGATTCAATTTTTAATTTACATATTTGATATGCACATTTTCATTCACACACCTTGTGTCTATGTATTGATTATCAAATGTTGCACAAGGAAACCACCAAGGATCACTACCCTCTTCCAAGGATTGAAAAATTATTTGATCAAATGAAGGGAGAAAAAGTATTCTGAAAAATAGACCTTAGGTCTAGTTACCATTAGTTGAGAATAAAGGAAGAAGATATTATGAAGAAAGCTTTTTGAACTTGGTATGCGAATTCTTAGTTCACCATGGTACCCTTTGGGCTGACCAACACACCTGAAGATTTCATGAACCTTATGAATAGTGTGTTTTGGGACTTTTTGGATTATTTCATCCTAATTTTCATTGATAAAATTTTGGTTTATTCCAAGACCGTTGAGGAGCATGACTGAAACTTGAGGATAGTCCTGCAACAATTAAGGGAAAAAAATATTTTTGGAAAGTTATACAAGTGCTCATTCTACCATGACAAGGTGCATTACGTAGGCCACATCATCTCAACAGAAGGAGTGTATGTGGATCCTGAAAAGATAAAAGCAATAGTGGAATAGCTAACACCTCATAATGTGTCAGAAGTGCAATGTTTTATGGGCCTTGTAGGATATTATAGGAAATTTTTGCAAGGGTTTTCTAAAATAGAATCCCCAATAACATCTTTTCAAAAGAAAGGAAAAAGGTTTGAGTGGAATGAGAAGTTTGATCAAGCTTTCTAGCTCCTTAAGGAGAAGCTCATTGCAGCTCTGGTACTCATTATTCTAGATCTTGTTGGTGGTTTTTCCATTTAAGCCTCAAAATTCTCTAAAGGGTAGCCAACCCTTACGTTCAAGAATTGCCTCAGACTAGTGGCCAACATGATGAATAGATAATTATGAGGTCTCTACTCTTGCATTTTAGGCTCTGTGGGACCAAGGACGATGTTCCTTATTGTGTTTAGTTGATATATCAATTCCTCAAGAACACTTCAACATAGATTCATTCCTACTTAAGGAAAATACACAAAATTCACCAAGGATTTGGTAGGTCTTTGAGTAAACAAATGTCTATTCGCTAGGAATGTGGACATACTTCAAACCTATATTTTAGAATTGGATTTTTTTTAATAAATATTGTTCTCATCTTGAATCTGCAACTAGGAATATTTATTATTCACTTAGTTGCATGAAGTCTTGGTAAACAAGCCAGTGCCTCATCAGTTGGGTAAATGGAGTCAAATATGAAACACCCAGTAATACACAGATTATTTTATCCTGATATATATGGACTATCTTTGTAATGCCTTGCAATACAAAAACTCAAATTATCCAAAACCTCACTTCTTATCAAATACTAGTAAATTCTCATAGACCAATGACTTTTCTCAAGCACTCTAATTAACCCTTTGAGTTAAAGCAAAGAAATAAATCCATACATTCAATTGAACCATTGAAGATAAATGAAAAGACCTTTGATAATTTCATTTATGATCTATAAAAAAATGTACAAAAGGAGAGTATATGCTTCAAAAGTTATATTGGTTTCAATATCAATAGTCTATGTAAAACCATTTAAGACTATTACATATATAACCTATAACCAAGACAATTTACAAGCAGATTCATCGAGCATTCTACATTGTCATTTTGTTTCCTATGCTCTAATCCTGCCTAGAATGTATTGGACTCAAAATTTTGATCACAACCCCCTACATTGAGCCATGAAATCCCTTTTATAACACAAGGGAGCAAAAATCATCCAACTCAAATGTAATTACATTTTATGATAATTTCACAATTCATTTCATTTCATTAGGGTTGATTTCTAGGTTGTTATATCTTCAATTATTCCACCACCATGGGAAAGCAAAAAGGAAAAAATAATGCCAAGCCATTTGTCGAAGCCGCCATGCAAGCCTTCCAAAAGTTTCACCAAAATGAACACATTCACAAATAGCAGAATAACCACCATCGCCATCAATTGCACGAACCAACGAACAAGCCACTTGGAAGTCTAATTACCACAACATCCCAAAAACCCAACACCATTAGAAGAGGAAACGAGTGTTACCTGACCTTGTCGGCTACCAAGTAAACACCCTCACCGGGCCTTTTGATAGAGAGTGGAGCTGCAATAATAATGATCTCAACATCTGAGTCACTATAAGGCACCAGAGACATAGGGCATTGGCTAGGGCTAGGGCCAGCTCCTCCCTCTTCACTTGAAGAACTACCTGAAATTAAAATAGGAGGAGCGGGCTCCTTCGAACAAGCCTTAGGACCCATACCAGGTCTCGTTAATTATTTCACAAACATAGGCCCACTCTCTTTTATCCCAACCAATTCCTGCGACATAGTTATGTTCCTTAGGGCATAGATACTCCTAACAACAACTTTCTCACATTTCTTGTGTTCACTTCTCTTTTTCTTTGGAACAATTGGAACCTCTACTAGAAGAGGTTGGGCCTTAGGTATGTATGCAACTGGTTCCTGCATACTCAACCTTCTAGACCTCTGAACATGTGTAATAGGAGTACTTGGCTCGCTCATATTTTAAGGATATAATAGCAACCAAATCCAATTATGTAGAAGAATATAAACCACAACATCCAAAAACTTCCCACGTATGAACAATGAAAACACCCACGGATTCTAGTCACAAAAAACAACTGAACCGTAAAAGCAATGCAACAAGCATACACACTTATATGCCAAAAGACACCATGCCACCACCTTGGCATAACCTACACTTGAAACTTTTGAAATTATCTCTCTAGTACTCGTAGCAGTCAAATATGTGCTCTAGTAAATCACAAATGATTTAATAAGCTACAAAAAATCCTCATTAAATAGAGGAATGTGAGGTTAGTCACAATTAATGGCCATCCTGGCTCACTCGTGTGAGCAAAAGGATCAATTATTGTATGCTTGATCTCCATCGTCGATTATCCTAGATTTAATACTCGATCAATGAGGCTCATTAAGGATCACCACTTGCTTTGTTGATCATACAAGGAAACAGTGAGGAAGTGCTTTAAAACTGCCATGTATCCATCCATATCCATACCTAATCATCCTTGACCCATTTGTCGTCAATCCTGTTGATCGTGGGAAGATCCTGGCCACATCCTATAACACATCGCCTATCGCTAGTTCACAATCCACTTTGCAACCTCATCAATTCATGGCCTCAGAGCTAGCGATGAGACTCCAACCATTGATCTGACTATGGGAAGATCCTAGCTCGAGATCCTTGCTTTACTTGGCTCATCATAGGTTCCTTTTTTGTCGAGCTCCCTCAACAAGTGATAAACCAAACCCGTGCGACAACTGGTGATAGTGCAATAAACCAAACCCGTGCGATGGGGAGGAACTCCACCCATTAGCGGCTGCTCCTTTGAATGACATGAGGCAATTGGTGATAGTGCAAGGGCCAACAATGGGTTAAGAAATTAACTACATTGCTCATGATGTGTTACCCTCCAACGGTACGAACACAATTCACGACGGGAATGGAAGCCTGCGGTTTGAAAAGTGATGCATCGCTCGTCGTGGGATGGCCATAAGCGGTTCAAATAGAACACACGATGAGTGATAAGCCAACAATGATGGACTCAAGTGGTGCTATGAAAGGAAGTGTATCACTCATTGTGTGATGAGCATGGGAATTTCAAACAAAACTTGCGATGGGTGATGGACCATGAGCAACATACTTAAAAGGTGTAAAAACACATGTGGGAATAAGTTGTTTATGAAAAGGGGACCTCCTAGGATCATTGAGTGACTTGAAATGATAGGGTTAGTTAAAATGATGATAGCAGAGGCTATAGAATGCCACTTGATTTAATTGGTGACCTAGTGGAGCCGGTCAATGAGCGAATACAAGCTATTAAATGGATTAAGGGTGTAAATGAATACAGCAATAAAACCCTAAACTCTAATAACACTGAGAGAGAATAAAACACAAGCTTGCACATAGAACTAGTGGAACAATGAAATTTTAGGGCTCTCCAGATCCCAATGGACAATTTTTCAGTGACCACAAATGCTTCAGGAGATGGAGTAGGAGCAATGTTAATGCAAGAAGGGAAAGTGGTGGCATATGAGTCTAGGAAGTTGAAACAACACAAAGTAAACTATGCACCACATGACTTGGAATTAGTAGCTATAGTTCATGCCTTGAAAATGTGGAGACATTATCTTTTAGGAAAGCCATTTGAGATCAAAATAGATCACCTAGTATTGAGATACATTTTTACTCAACCTAACCTTAATGCATGTCAGAGGAGATGGTTAGAATTCCTTAGCGAATATGACTTTGGAATTGAGTACATAAAAGGAAAATAAAATCAAGTGGAAGATGCTCTTAGTAGACAAAGACATCTAGTGGCTATGAACTCTATGAGATTCAATCTGAAACAATAGGTGATGCAACACTTGCAAGGAGATGAACATTATGAGAGGGTGAAAAAAGCTTTAGACGAGAATTCAATAGACCATTGATTCGATGGGTAGAAGTTTGAGCCAAGTGGTATCTTACAATACCAGAGACAGATGTATATCCTAGACTTTGGAAAGCTTAGGAAGATGGTCCTAGATGAGGTCCACAATGCACCATATTCAAGATACCCCAAAGTTACAAAGAGATCGCATAACTAAAAGTCTTGAAATTTTGGCTGAAACTCAGGAAGGAAATAGAAAAATATGTAGCCAAATGCTTGGAGTGTTAGTGAGTCAAGGATGAGCACATGCATCCAGTAGGGCTCCTTTATCCCCGTGATATACCTGAGTTTGCAGGGCAAGTGATTAGTATGGACTTTGTACAGGGGTTACCCCTAAGTAAGAAAAAGCATGATGTCATTCTAGTAGTAGTCCATAAGTTAACAAAGGTGACACATTTTATTTTAGGGAACCTTATGGATGGATCATTGACCTTGGCCAAGAATTTTTCCAAGAGATCTTCCATTTACACATAGTGCTAGAGACCATTATATCTGACCAAGATACGCAAATGACATCCAGGTTTTGGTCGACCTTAAATGCAACATTGGGGACTAAGTTAAACTTCATTTCAACCTATCATCCTTAGACTGATGGTCAAACCGAGAAAGTAAATAAGGTTTTAGAAGACCTCCTTTAGATGTATTGTATGGATCAACAGTACAAATGTGAAGAGTACCTACCACTAGTAAAATTTTCTTATAACAACTCCCATCACGCATCCTTAGGAATGACACCTTTCGATTTATTTTCTACATTTTAAAAATTTGACGAAATTGAAATATTTGGAAAATAGAATTTAGCATTTTATTTATGGAATTTGGTAGAATGCAAAGATCAAATTGAAAATGAATAATATGCAATTTCCTGATTTAAGAAATTATTTCATGAGATTATCGATTGAAGGTTACAGATAAGTGGACAAGTGTAAGAATATGTGTGCAAGAAACAGGTTTAAGGACGAGAACTTGATTGAGGTGGGCATGCTTAATTGGATGAACATAGTAAACAATAATTGAATATGGAATATCACACACCACAATAGAATGTGACATATGCATATGTTTCAAAAGTTGAAAAATTGCATTCATACTTGATGTGAGAATTATAACTAATGGAAAGAACAAAATTGTGTGTTCTTGTCTCATTTTGTCTATTTCAAAATTTATATTCAACGAAATTGAATAGGAAAATTCAATTTATCTTGTACGAAAAAAAAAGAGATTTCATTTGTTCCCTCTTTTGGATGAATTTAAAATATGATTTGAACAGACAAGTGATTTCATATATGTATATAATCTCAAGGATAATGTGTGAAATTATTTTTTTAAGTATATATGCATATTTATATATATATGTGATATATCTATATATATGTATTGTATATTATATATATACACATATATACAAAGGTGTGAATTATTTTCTTTGAATTTAAAATCATGGGAAATTCAAATGTTTGTAACTCCCATCAAATAAATATGGAGGTTGATTCCCTCATGTGGAGGAGTGCGCATCCAACTAACATAATGAAGGTTGCAAAAATTAAGCTCCCATATCCTACCCAAAATAGCAGGGGATGATTGGAATTGAGAATGGGGAGAAAAAGCTAGTAAGAAGGGAAAAAGCGGAGGAAGAGGAAAAATTGACAAGTTGGAAGGAAAAAGCAGAGCGATTCTATAGAAGGGAAAAATCACCAAGACAAAATGTTGGAGGTAATTTGAACTTGTTGTTTTAGCCATATGTATCAAAATGATCTCCTATCCTTTTTACACCATTCTATGTGTTTATTGTGAATGTATGAATTTGGGGCTTTTGTTGTTTGGGAGATTGACTATGTCGATCTACTATGAAGCCCATGAGGGAAAAGCTTTTGAAGCTATGCAATTTCTTGTAATTGTTGATTGACCTTGTGTTTGGGGTCAGATTTCACACCCACAATGTGTCATTTTATGCGCATGATTTTTGTCCATTTTGGGTTATGGTCTATCGGCTGACCCAAATGTATTATATGAAATCATCTTGTATATGTTCATTGCCCTATAGGGGACTAGCCGAAGGGCTAAACTCTGTCATATTTTATTTAAATCGATTCACACTGTTCTTTTATTTCCACCTAATGTAAGGCTAGGGTGGTGAAGATCACCTCATATTGTAGAGGCTGATTGAAGAACAACCGCTCTTTAATATGGGTCACACTACCCATTGTAATGTGGTGGCAAGATCAAACAATGAATGCTCGATGATAAAACTTTGTTGAACTTGCAATGGCCTTCTCAAGCCGCGAGCATTGGTAACCATTGTTGTATTGTATGGTCAAGCATATGTATATATATGTATATATACACAATGACATATATATATATATATATATATACATACATACATACATGTATATGCATATGAATGTAATGCATGAGCATTGTCTCTTATTTGATCATTATTAAATACTCTATTATATATGAGTCAAAAGTATCAACTATGTTTTGTTTATTTATTTCATGCATTTTGGGGGTGATAAACACCAAAATGGGTTAAACCCATGGCTTGAATTATTTCGTCCAAAGTAAAGCAACCCCAAAGCCATATGATATCATGTTATTAGGGAATGATAACATGTGTATCGTATCCTCTGGAAGAAATAGTTCAATGGGATTTCAATGAACATTTTGTACAAGGAATCAAAAGTATAAACACTTAGTTTGGTAACAGAAAAAATGCTTTATATTTCTATTAATGTGTGATGTATTTCTATTCAGATTCATCAACCTGCTCTTTTATAAATTAATGACTATGAAAATTGATTGTCAAATTGTACCTAAAATTGGAAATAGATGATTTTGTTATTTGAATAAACCATCTGAATGAATTGATGCTATATTTCTTCTTTGAATATGAAAGTATACTTGTGTGACAGACATGTTCATTTAAATTTTACAATGTATATGCATATTCTTAATTTATTCATTTCTAGGCATATATGTGAACATGCATAAATATTCCTTTATGCATGCTCACATACATGCGGTATACCTTCTAATTCATCTTGATTATTTTACTTATTGAGCAAGTTATAGATGTTTTGTAAATGGAACCAAACTATAAATCTGGAACAATATTGAGTTGCAAATTCATATGATAATAGATGAATAGATATACCAAGTGTGAATGAATATTGTTTGATTTTGTTAAATGAAATGATACAAGAATTCTTGGTAGACCATACAACACTAGTATGTTGCTAATGGATGGTCTAAAGGGAGGGAAAGCCCTTGATATGATAAGCTTTATTTTCCAAGAAAGGGTGCTAGAAAGAGTATATTTGCTTTTCCAAATCTAACCAGAGTTGTATTTCATATAGCATGAGCTTGGCCAAGATTTACAATCATTTTTTTATGAATATGGAATAGACTGTGTTATTTATCCTCTCTTTGTTGTATTGAATTACCTAACATGGAACTTGCATATTCTAAAAAAACAGATAGAAATGCATGTAGTTAGGAATGCACAGATTCCACCTTGCAAATTGTATCTCTTTCTAAGTGTTTCATGCAAGGTTGGGTATTCTTCAATTGACAAAAGAATTCCAGGGAAGCATTGCTTCATGGCTGGGTGGAAAAGCACCTCAATCATGTTCTTGTCCACAAATGGAGGCGATTTGTCATGAAGGAATCATATCGTAATTCTATTTTGAATTGTATCGTTGATGTAAATGAGAAAATGATGTATTTGTAAGAAAACTATGTAAATTGAGATTAACTTTGAGGTATTGAATGCCTAGTCAAACATGTATGCAATTATTGACATATGGAAGTTAATACATTTATATATATTTCTTATTTACTTGTGATTTATGACATAAAATTGCTAAATGGAATTATCTATGGAATTTTTGTCACAAATTTGATTTTCATGATGTCAATATTTATTAATTTTTGAATTAAATCTAGTTGGGTTGTTACAATAAAGCTCAGTTATTGGGATAGTAGGTATAATAATTCTAATGATCAATTAAGGTATATTGTGCAGTAGGTAATGAGATTAGGATGGATAACAGATGCAACATGGATAGCATGGATATGATTTATGAGATGGATAGGATGATGCATAAACATGCAAGCAAAGAACATGTAAGGTAGATAATGATTAAGCCCTCTATGAATGAGACATGTTTCTAGGTTTTCACCAGACATAGTTATCCATGCACCACCAAGGATTTTTTTTCACTATAGGTGATTTATTTTTCTTTTCTATTTACAATATTTTTTTAGAGTTTTATATTTTTTTGGTACTTTTTTGGATTTTTTACTTTTTTATATCTTTCTAGGTGGGGTAACTCAACTAACTCATGCATAAAATTGCTTGAGATGAAAAATATTGATGGACTCATCTAAGGGTTTCCCTTTGGGTGTAGTAAGATGATAAACCCCTAAACCCTATTTTGTTGTTATGACATATGGACCCAACCAATAAGCCTCAAGTTTACCTTTATTTTCTTGATATTTTTGGGTACATTGATTCTCCTTAAGCACAAGATCATCAATCTAGAATTAGAGAGGAAGATTTTCATACTATGGCTTCTCTTTAGTCAATGCTATTAAGATTGAAGGTGATTATAAGCATTAAGGTGATGGTCATAAAGAAGCTCCAATTTAATCAGATGAGCAATATTATACTCCTCGTCATTGATTATATTTTTCAAGGAAATGTGAAGTGATGGGAGTTCAACTTCAATCAACAAGATATCTTTGGCACCATAAATGAGGGAATATGGAGTAGCATTGGTTGGTGTATGGATGGAGGTGTGAGAGGTGTATGGATCATCTTCAATTCCTTATTTGGATAAACAAAACCTAAATTTTTACTTGATGTAACAACGAAGACACACTTCTTGTGATTTAAACGGGGATGGTAATTCTCTAATCGATTCAAAGAAATTTCAAGATCTTGGGATGTTCTTCCCTATTTTTATATTTTCCTAATAGGTCATCAACATAAACCTCCATTATGATGTGAATGAGATCATAAAAAAGACTCGCATGGCATGTTGGTAAGTGGCTCATGCATTCTTCAAACCAAAGGGTATGACTTAATAGAAAAATATCATCTAGGGAGTTGTGAAAGTTGTTTTATGCTAATCCTCCATTGCAATTTTGATCGGATTATACCCAAAAATATATCCATGAGAGAGAGTATAGCATGACTCGTTATAAGATCAACAAGTATGTCAATATTGGGTAGCATAAAATTATCTTTAGGACAATATTTATTGAGGTCCTTAAAGTTAGTGCAAATATGAATTCCCCTAGTAGGCTTAGAAATAGGAACAATGTTGGGGATCTAATCTGAGTAATCAATGGGTCTTATGAAACGACCTACCAAAAATTTCTCCAACTCAACTTTGATGAGGAAAGGTGTTGGAACACAACAATCTACTAAGGGGGGGTGAATCATTAGATCTATTAAAACTAGTTCTTTAATATTTTTAAACCAATATAAAAGTATATGAATAGAGATTAACACACACATACACACATAACAACAGAGATACATGGAAAACCTAATATGGGAAAAACCACAGTGAGAATAGCTGCTAGGATCTACTATCCTAATGTAGCCTCACAATAAAACCTCACTGTTACAATACTTAAGAGTATCAACCCTAAGGAGACACCAATCCCTTACTTTAGGGGCACAAATTCCAAGGAAGAACTAACTCCATAATTGAGCACACACTCAACTAATTGATGGAACCAACCAATTAGTTTTACAATAAGGATTATGGAGCTACAAACTCCAAATTACATATGATTTAATTGAATCCAATTCTTTGTTATAGACTTGATCTGCAACTGCTCATTTTATGAAATTTAGAATATCCTATGTTTTATCTCTCTTTACTATTGTTGCCTCAACAATTCATTCCTCTACTATGCTCTTATCCCCTTTCTTTGATTTGTTACACCTCTGCTAAACTAAATGCAAAATCTTAGATATTGTTCTCTATATTCTGTGTTGGTCTCTCTTTTCTACATTCACTTCGTTGTTCATAGTTCAATAATTTTTTGTTTTCCTATACTCTCATACTTTCACCAATAAGCTTCCTACACCTCAATTGGTGCACCACTCACTACATTCATGTATTTTCTAATTTTAGCAACTATAAAACCCTAGACCAGCTACACATTAAATGTCATTCTTTGCATGCTTGATCTATATCTAAATTTTTGAATATATTTTTCTTCATTCTTTCATCTACACATCTCATCACCAATCGAAATGAGTAGCTAGAGAGGTTACAACAATTAATTTTTCTTTCTATGTCAGTTTGTAGCTATTAACTATGTTTGTTCCAATGCCTACCCATTTTAGAATCAAATCTTTGAATTTAGGCCATTGATCTACAATCTTTGCACCACCATCTGATGGTTATTGTTTGAACCCTTAGCCTTAAAACACAACCATTGGATTCAATCACTTTAAAACAATGCCATAGATCTCCACTTAGCGAACCATCAAATATTCTTCTTTGGATGCCCTTTTGCTAATGTCACTAAGGACACACATCATCATACCATGTTTTCATAATGGTGACACAGGGACCCATTAACCCTCAATGGAATGGTGAGAGGATGCCATCAATCTGCTTACATCATCACTTTGTACACATGTTCTCACACTAACCATAGAACTTACTTTATCGAGAGCCTCAATCTCAGACCCACTAAGACACTTGTCACTTTTCCACACTTACTTTTCCAAACTTCTATAGACAGCTATTGACATTGCCATCTGAGCAGTGTAGGAACACATGACCCGCTTGATTATCTATTACTAAATCCAACTATTGATCATGTGCAATCAAATATTTTCTTTTAGGCTTAGATAAAACTAAAGTCTTTATCCCTTGTCTAGTAGGTAGTAATTAGGTTGAGGGGTCAGTTACACCATGACTTTGAAGTCTTAAGTTGTAACTTAAGCTATTGATAATGACCTATCACCAATCAACAATCTATTAGAAATTATATGAAGGTTCCATGACTAAAGCTTTTAGGGTTTCTTTGCTAAACCCTAATTTGACCAGAGAGTAGATATAAGTCAATTATGAGCTCCATTCTTATCCTTTGAACTTGTAGACCACACCTCTAAATAAGCACAAAATAATGATAACAAATCTACCATTATTTTCATCTACAAACCACTGGAAATATGCTCTACAAAAACATGTCAGTTTTGCATGACAACTTTGCAACATTTGCAAAACATGCTCTTATCTCCATCATGCTTCATCAACTAGCCTATGATTGATCCACTAACATCATTGACAACTAGTCTTCCAATGATCTCCCATCAATGCAATTACCTTTTAACATCAATGAGATTCCCTTTTGACATCAATGACAACATATTTCCAACAATCTCCCTGTTTTTCATTGATGGAAAAAATAAATTATCTACACAAGCATTAATCTTGGCCAATATTGCATAGGAATCATAAGCACACAACTATTTGTAGTTATAGCTCCCCCTTGTTGCAAGAATGGAAAAAGGAATGAAGGTTTTTTCATTGATGTCAACTAGTCAATTAGATATCTACCGATTGATGTTGTGATTAGTGTCATGGTTAAAGGTTATTGGCTGCATATGTTGAGGATATTAAGAAAATTGTATTAAAGAAAGTTTACAAGTATTCAGTTGATGCTCTAGTATTTGCCCCTATGTTTGTGTGGTTTAGATGTGCTGGTCATGGTTTTTGAAGGTTGCTATATCCATATTTTTGGCTATTGGTTCTATTGATGGCAATTTTGGCACCTCAACAATGCAAGCAGAATATTGCTACTCTACTTCTCCTAAAAGAGAAAGGCAACACATGGATGCCTTATCTCCCAAGGTCTTTGTAGTTGGGTCTCAACTATGCTGGTGTTACTTAGTGGTCAATGCAATAGTAATATTCAAGGGGCCTACTGGTATGAGCTTCTGGATTGTTTTAAGACCAAACATGAATTTAAACCTACTTTAACTGGGGTTTTAAAGAAACATAAAAAGATAGATCAAGGTTTTGGTACTAAAAAGAATGATATTGTATCTAACTTAATCAAACTTATTACCTTTCAAGGAATTACTTAACTAAAAAAATTGAAGAACAAAATTAACTTGCAATTAACACATAGTTGCATTCATTCACAGTGCTAGTTTCAACAATTGATTATAGATTACCATTTAAGCAAAACAAAAAATGAGATTTCATTCCTTGAAAGCTTTCAAAATCAAATGATTAATTTAAGATAAATACTGTTCTAGAACACAATATGAAGTAGATTCGAATCTAGTTGCTTCTACTGTGGGTGAGACAGATAAGCAACATTTACAAATCTGGCACAATCACCAGTGTACAAAAAACCTGTGTCTTCAAACTGCTTCCATCTACACTAAGGAAACTGGAAAGATACATTACCTTCTATGTTGAATTTAACTCCTAACTAAGAAGACAAAAGAAGCTTCCCTTTACAAAGAAACAGGATGCAGTTCTTGTCCCCTCTATCCTGACTTTCCTTTCTAACTTCTAACTCTTCTATTCTTCTCTACTGGCTCTCAAAGTCCTAATTCTAAAAAAAAGATCCTTTACAAAGAGGCAAAAATGCCATATATACACCCCCTCCCGAAAAGAATGTCGGCCCCTATTTTTAGGGTTTACAAAATATCTGTGGTGTTAGAGGGTCAATGTCCAGATCTTTGAAGAAAGTTGGTTATGTATTAAATTTTAATCCTTGCTGTCTATGTCGGTGAAGATTGTCTCCTAGAATGATCTGTAGATCTTTTGTTGCTACTGCATTTATTTCTGGCCTCCGTGTCCCCTTTTCGAACTCCAGTGGGGCTGCTTTGAGTGCCCTAAAATATCACCATTAATGTCGAGCTACCCCTGTCAATAAACACTAGCTGTCCCTTTGACTCACGGCTTCCTTCTTCTTTGGCTCTCTTCCCGCTCGAGATTGGTCCCTCTACAATTTGTCAATGAGACTAACTTCCTTCGCCGAGACACTACAACAAAGTCATGTCCTTCACTGAGAGCTCACTTCACTTCGGGAAGACCTTGATTAGTTGGTGAGACACTACACCGCATTCAACATACTATACCAAGGGTAGAAAATATGTCAGTGGGACCCTATCAGGTCGGCAAGACCTTTCGCCAAAGTTGCCTCCCTGTGCTGAGATTTTTGAGTCTACAAGACTTCATTCCTTCAGCCAGACATCATGTTGAACTCAGATCCTGCAAAACAGATGTCCCCCATTAGTTCTCAAAGGAAAAATATCATTATTTATCATGTCTTTAATTCTATAAAAAAGAAACACAACATCGGTGGAGGCGGAACCAAAACGGGAAAACACTCCCCCATTGTAACTGGCGGAAGCGAAACCAAAACGTTATTGGGAAGAAAACGTCGGCGGGGTCAAAACAAAAATAGACCTCGAGCAAAGCACAACGGGGGCGGGGGCGGAACAAAATTTGAAATTGAAACTTCTTCAAAGTTTCAATTTCAGATTCCATCCCAATCCCACCTCCGACAATATACAAAGACAAAAAGGAAGGGGAAAGGAAGGAAAAACAACACCCCACGACCAAACGATCGGAACTGAGGTAGGAAAAAATGGATAAAGCAGAACCGGGATTGGAACCAAACCCGAACTAGAAACTTTTTCAAGTCTCAGGTTCGGATTCCGTTCTGGGTCTGCCTTCGACGTCATCTGAAAAGAAAGAAAGGATAAGGAAAAGAAAGAGAAAAACAAAGGGAAAACCCCATGATGAAACAAAAGAAGAAAAAGAAAGAAAAGGAAAACACGCGGAATCAGGATCAGAACAGAAGTCGAACCAGAAACTTTTTCAAAGTTTCAAGGTTCGGTTCCTGTTCTGGTTCCGAGTCCGTGGGAACAAAATGAAAAGGCGCAAGGCAAAGAAAGACCAAAGAGGCGGAAACAGGACTGGGGAAGAAAAAGACAACAAAACTTGGAAGGAATTCCAAGTTTAGAATCTGATCCGGTTTCGGGTCTACCCAAAATAGAGAAAGGGATGCCTAGGGCTGAAAACATCCAAGGCACAAGACATAAAACCCAACAAAAGACCAACAAAGGAGAGAGAAAAGAAAAAAGCAGAGTCGGGCCCGGGATGGAATCTGAATGAGAAACTTTGAAGAAATTTTAACCTTCCAATTCGGACCCGGACCCATCTCCGAGAAAGAAAAAAAGATGAAGACAAAGAACCGTCAGAACCGGGACCGGGGATAGAACAAGGCTCGAACTTAGAAGGAATTTCCAAGTCTGGTATTGGTCCTAGTTCCACTTCTAACATAACTTAAAAGAAAAATGCCTAAGGTAGAAAACCAAAGGCCAAAGAAACCAAAAGAGAAGGAGGGACCCATTTTGACCCAGATCAAAGTGGGGTGGTTATGCAAGGCATAACAGGTTCGTTGTGAAGTCTAGTTGTGTTCACCAGTTGTGAACTATGTTTTTTTGTGTTCTAGTTGAGGTCTGGGAGAAACGTTGTTGGTTCAAATTTATCTTTGATGAAGTCTTTTGACTTGCAGTTCTAGAGTTAAGATGTTTAGATTGCATTGAAGATAATTTTGGTTTTTGGAAGTTCCAAGCTTAATTGTTCTATGTGTTTTACACTAGTTTGGCTGACCTTGTGTTAAGCACTATCTTCAAAGTTGATGAAGCATGTTGGATCTATTTTGGGTCTCGGTGAAGCATGTGTTTTGGTTTCCCTCATTCTAATTCCACCCTAGGATGTTTGGCACTGACCTAATTTGAATTTGAAGTTGGATGGTTGACTTTGTATCTTTTTCAAGGTTGGAGAAAGTATAAATTTAGGATGAGCTAGTAATGAAAAGTATACAAAAGAAAAGAAGGAAGATGAGTGAAAGAGTAGACACGACATTGATGCTATTCAAAAAGTGTGTGTGAGTTTTGTTTGGTAGATCAGTGTGAAGCTTAATGCTGAGTTTCTAGATGCAATGAGTAGAAGGTGAACTCTATCATTCATGCAATTGATCAAGTGACTGTGGTGGAATTCTTTGTTTCATTGGGATTGTAGTCTCTTTGTAACAAGTTTTCTTTTTCTTATTTGTATCTCTATGGTAGTGAGCCCTCTGGGCTATAGCCTTGTTGGACAGTGAGTCCTTATTCCGGATAGTGATTCCTTGTTTCAGACAGTGAGCCTTATCTCAGGAAATGAGCCTTGTTTCAAGCAGTGAGCCTTTTTGTAATCAGTTTTGATATTCTCTATAGTGAGTAAATCCTCACTATGGTTTTCCCTCATTAGGATTTCCACATAAATCTGACCCAGTGTTATTGTGTTTATGTGTTGGATTTGAGTTTTTGCATTGGAATTTGATGATTAATCATTTAAGAAGTTTTAAGTATTAGTTCCGGTGATTGAATTAAAGGTTAAAATATGTGACAACTGATTCACCCACCCCCTCTCAGTTGTCCTATTCAAAAATTGGTATCAGAGCTTGGTTCCCTGGTGAAGATATTGACCACTTAAGGAACGTTTAGGATGGCTAGCAAGATGGTATTTGATTATCCAAGGTTTGATGGAACTAATTATGGTATCCAGAAAGTTTCGATGGAAGAATATCTGGAGTATTGTGGATATGATGTGTAGAAAAGGATATGATCTTGTGTTTAAGGATGAGAAATGTGAGATCCGGAAAGGATCCAGAACATTGATTGCTATAGGAAAGAAATCTAAAGGGAATATTTATCAACTTAAGGGTGCTAATGGATAATGCTTTATGACTTAGATAAATGAAAGTTGGTTATGGCATAGGAGAATGTGTCACATGAATTTTGATAACTTGGCAAGGATTAGTTCTATTCACACCATGAGAGATTTACCAAGAATTACAAAGTATGCCAATGCTATTTGCAAGAATTGTTAGTTTGGGAAGCAAGAAAGAAATCATTACAAATCAAAAGAACAATCTACTATTGGACTACTAGATTTAATTCATATAGATCTTTGTGGTCCTATGAGAGTGTGAAGTCTACTTCATGAAAGTTACTTTATGCTTTTGATTGATGATTATTTTAGATATACATGGGTTACATTTCTTAGAGAGAAATAAGATGCATTAGATAGATTCAAGGAATTCGAGGCTATGATTGAAAATAAAGTGAATTTGAAGATAAAATTCTTAAGATCTGACAGAGGTGGATAATTCACCTCCCATGAGTTCAATATTTTTTGTGAAGTGCATGGAATAAAGAGACAGTTATCTGCTCTGAGAACTCCTCAGTAGAATGGAGTTGTTGAAAGGAAAAATAGAATAGTTCAAGAGGTTGTTAGATCAATGATTACTAAGGCTAGATTACTAGAATTTTATTGGAAAGAAGCTATTCTTACTGGTGTTTATGTTTTCAATCAAGTTTAAGCAAGAACAAACATTACAAAGACTCCCTATGAGCTATGGCATGAAAGAATTCCTACAATTAAATATTTCAAGGCATTCAGAAAAAGATGTATTAGAAGAGATGAGGAAACTTTGGGCCAGTTTGATGCAAGAAGTGATGAAGGAATATTTCTTGGATACTCTACTAAAAGCAATGCATATAGATGTTTCAATAAAATACTGAGAAAGATCGTAGAGAGCTCGAATGTGAAGCTTGATGAGATAATGAAGAATTCTATTGATATTGATGGATATGTGTCTGACGAACATGATTGTGCAAGAATGGAAGAAATTGTGGAAGAACAAGATAAAGATGAGAAAGAGAAGCAAGATAAATAGGATGAAAGAGAAGAAGATGTTCTAGTGATTTCCCCTAGGAAACTGAAGTATGTATAGAGGAATCATTCAGAAAATTGGATTATTGAAGACAAGACAAATGGTGTATTAACTAGAAGCAAAGTTGTTGCTGAAGTAAATTTGTGTCTATTCTCTGAGATTAATCTGAAGACAATAAGTGAAGCATGTAAAGATGAACATTAGAAGGAAGCAATGAAAGAAGAACTTTTGCAAATTAAGAAGAATCGGACTTGGGAATTGGTCCCAAGACCAACAAATAAAAATATCATTGGATCAAAATGGGTATTCAAAAATAAGTTGAATGAGAATGGAGAAGTTGTTAGAAAAAAAGCGAGGCTTGTGTGTAAAGGATACTCACAAGTAGAAGGTATATATTTTTAGGAAACTTTTACCTCGGTAGCAAGAATGGAAGCTATAAGGATGTTCTTGGTATTGGTTGCTTATAAAGATTTCAAAGTATATCAGATGGATGTCAAGTCAACATTTTTGAATGGTGAGCTAGAAGAAGAATTTTACATGGAACAACTAGAAGAATTTCAGTTAACAAATCAATCGGATATGGTGTGAAGATTGAATAAATATTTATATGGATTGAAGAAAGATCCTAGAGCTTGGTATGCAAGGTTAGAAATGTATTTGATTTAGAAAGGATTTAACAAAGGTATGGTAGACAATAATTTGTACTTTAAGATTGATAGTGAAAAAATCTTGATTGTAGTTGTATATGTTGATGACATTATCTTTGGAGGAAATGAAAAGATGTCCAAGATTTTTGTGGAAGAGATGCAGAAAGAATTTGAAATGTCTATGTTTGGGGAGATGAATTTATTTCTTGGGCTACAAATTAATCAAACAGAGAAAGGAATTTTCATTTCATAGTCTAATGTGATAGAGATTTTGAAGAAGTTTGGGATGGATGGTTCAAATATGGTATGTACTCCTATGGTGACTAGTTGCAAATTGGGTAAAGATGATGATTCACCTAAGGCTAATTAAAGTAAGTATAGATCTATGATTGGTGGAATACTATATTTGACTACTATTAGACTAGATATTATGCATGCAGTATATCTTGTGGCTGTATTTCAAGAAGATCTGAAGGAAACACATGTTGTTGCAGTTAAAAGAATATTCAAATATTTAAATGACACTCTGGATTATGGATTGTGGTATCCTAAAGATATTGATTTTACACTTAGTGCACATACAAATGCAGATTGGGATAGATGTGTAGATGAAAAAAATATTAAAAGTGGCGATGCATTCTTTCTTGGATGGAGATTGGTGGCATGGTTGAGTAAGAAGCAAGATTTAGTCTCTTTTTCTACTATTGACGCTGAGTATATTGTTGTTGCATCTTGTTGTACACAAGTTCTATGGATGAAACAAACATTAAAAGATATCACAATGCTATATGATGATCCCATTTCTATCTTCTATGATAATACAAGTTCAATTAACATTTCAAAGAATCATGTGATGCATTCGAGGATGAAGCATATATCTATCAGATATCATTTCTTAAGTCATGGAGAATGAATTCATGCTTGGGTATGTTCCAATGAATGATCAAATTGCTAATATTTTCATGAAGGTTCTTCCTAAAGATACTTTTGAGTATCTTCAGGAGAAGTTAGGGGTTATTGCCCCTCCTTTCATAAACTAAGATGAATTTGGAGATGCATTAGTCTAGTGGATTCATAGTTCTATCTTTTTTGACTGATGTTTTGGTGGCTAGCTCTCAAGGGGGCAGGTAGTTTCAAGTGTTATCTTTGTGAGTATTTTGTTTTCATGTCAAAGGAAGATTCAATGAACATATCTTTTTCCTTTTCTGTTGATTTCAAAGAGGGAGAGAAAGCATGTGAAAAGGAGAGAAAGATAATAAGAGAAAGCAAGTAATGAGAAAGATTATCTTCTGAGGTGGAGAAGCAAAAACAAAAATATTTAGAAGTATATTCAAAATTGGTATGGTGTCTTTGATGGTTTTTCACATCATGTGTTGCCATCAATGAAAAAGGGGAAGATTGTTGCAAGAATGGAAAAAGGAATGAAGGTGTTGTCATTGATGTCAACTAGTCAATTAGGTATCTACTGGTTGATGTTGTCATTAGTGGCATGGTTACAGTTTATTGGTTGCATGTGTTGAGGATACTGTGAAAATTGTATTAAAGAAAGTTTACAGGTATTTAGTTGATGCTCTGATATTTTCCCATATGTTCTTGTGGTTTAGATGTGTTGGTCATGGTTGTTGAAGGTTGCTATATCCAGATTTTTGGTTATTGGTTTGTTGTGAATTTTTAGTTGTGTTCACCAGTTGTGAACTATGTTTTCTTGTGCTCTAGTTGAGGTCTGGGAGAAAATTTTCTAGTCTAGATTTCTCTTTGATGAAGTCTTTTGACTTGTGGTTCTAGAGTTAAGATGTTCTGATTGCATTGAAGATATTTTTGGTTTCTAGAAGTTTCGAGCCTAATTGTTCTATGTGTTTTACACTGGTTTGGTTGACCTTGTGTTAAGCACTATCTTCGAAATTGATGAAGCATGTTGGATCTATTTTGGGTCCCGGTGAAGCATGTGTTTGGGTCGCTCTAATCCTAATTCCACCCTAGGATGTTTGGCACTGACCTAATTTGAATTTGAATTTGGATGGCCAACTTTGTATCTTTGTCAAGGTTGGAGAAAGTATAAATATAGGATGAGCTAGTAATGAAAACTATACAAAAGAAAAGAAGGAAGATAAGTGAAAGAGTAGACAATACATTGATGCTATTCAGAAAGTGTGTGAGAGTTGTGTGTGGTATATCAGTGTGAAGCTTAATGTTGTTTGTGGATGCAGTGAGAAGAAGACCAAATCGATATTCATGCAAGTTGATCAAGTGACTATGGTGGAATCCTTTGTTGCATTGGGATTGTAGTCTCTTTATAACAAGTATTCTTTATCTTCTTTGTATCTATGTGGTAGTGAGCCCTCTAGGTTATAGCCTTGTTGGACAGTGAGTCCTTGTTTCAGGCAGTGATCCTTATATTAGGCAGTGAGCCTTGTTTTAGGTAGTGAGCCTTTTTGTAATTGGTTTTGATATTCTCTATAGTGTGAGTTAATCCTCACCGTGGGTTTTCCCTCATTGGGTTTTCCATGTAAATCTGGTGTTATTGTGTTTATGTGTTGGATTTGAGTTTTTGCATTGGAATCTGATGATTAATCATTTAAGCAGTTTTAAGTATTAGTTTTGGTGATTGAATTAAAGGTTAAAATATGTGACAACTGATTCACCCCCCCTCTCAGTTGTCCTATTCAACACCCCTTTGTCATATCTCCTCTTTTGATAAATAAAGGTTCAATTTCTCCCAAAACCTTGCAAACTCAAATCATTTTTCTCAATTTATCCCCCTTTGACATTAATGGAAAAGGGACACTAATTTCTCCCCCTTTCCATTGATACCATGAGAATAGAAAGAATATTCTAATCTCCACCCATCAAGTCATTAGAAATTTGTAAAACCAATTATACCTATCTTGATCTATCCTCTCTTCTAGGGATGAAATAAAGATACTATGAAGCTACCCTAGACTCATGCACTATCACTAAGATCTAGTGATATGAGGCAAGAGCAACCACTCCCAACTTCTACCTTAATTATTAAAATTTAACTTTGGGAAGAGGCTTGGTGAATATGTTTGCAACATGTTCCTTAGTTGGCATATATTCCATGTTGACTTCTTGATCTACTACCTTTTCTCTTAAAAAATGATACTTGATTGATATATTCTTTGTCCTAGAATGCATCATTGGATTCTTTGATATATTTATTAAACTTTAATTATCAAAAAGAATAGAGATAGGTTCTTTGTACTCTACCTTGATGTCTTTGAGTGTTTTCTTCATCCATAATACTTGAGTACAACATGCCACTACTACCACATACTCTAATTCAACTGTTGAAAGAGAAATAGACTCTTGCTTCTAGCTCAACCATGAAAAAAAATTATTTCCAAGAAATAATGCACCAACACTTGTGCTTCTTCTATCATCTACACTTCTATCCCAACCAATATTTGTATATGTTGTCAAGGTGAAGTCTTCACATTTAGGATACCACAATCCATAGTCAACAATACTTTTCATATATTTGAAAATTATTTTGACTCCAATGATGTGTGACTCTTTAGTAGTAGCTTCAAATATTTTAGCCATGCATACTACTTGCATAATATCTGGCCTTGATGTAATCAAGTGCAACAAGCTACCTATCATAGATCTATACATGGTCTAATTTGCATCTAGGGATTCATCTAAATTGCTCAACTTACATCTAGTTATCATGGGGGTATGAACTAGTCTACTATCTTCCATACCAAATTTTTTGAGCATTTTATTAGCATACTTAGTTTGATATATAAATATCCCTTCATTATTTTATTTTATCTATAGACCAAGGAAGAAGCAAAGTTCTCCCAGCATTGAAATTGAGTTTCATTTTGCATTTGAGTAGCAAAATATTTACATATTTTATCACTGTTTCCACCAAAAATGATTCCATCTACATATACAACAACAATTATCATATGCTCACCTTCTAATTTGAAGTACAAATTGCTATCTACACATCCTTTCTTGAATCCTTGTTGTTGTAGTTATGGGTCTAATCTTGAATACTATACTCTAGGTCCCTATTTTAGACCATACAATGCTTTCTTCAATCTAAAAACAAAATCCTCTTCTTATGACAACTAGAAACTCTATGTAAAATTCCTCTTCTAGGTTACCATTTAGGAAAGTAGACTTCACATCCATTTTATAGACTTTTATTTTTTTATAAATTGAGAATGCTAGAAAAATTCTTGTGGCTTCCAATCTACCTATTGGTACAAATTTTTCCACAAAATCTACCCCCTCAAATTGTGCATATCCTTTGAACACCAACCTTGCCTTATTTATTATAACAGTTCCATCTTCATTGAGCTTGTTTCTAAAGAACAAATTTATCATAATTTTTCTTGCAAGCCTTGGAACTAGTTCCTAATTTTTTTCTTCTCAATTTGACTTAGTTCTTCCATTTATTTTATCCAGCTTTCATCCTTGTTGGCTTCAACATAGCTCTTGGGATTTATTTGATACATGAGAGAAAAATTTACTTTCACTTTGTTCTTTGCAGCTCTTCTCCTTGTCTGAACTCCTTCATCTATATTGCCAATATTTTTTTCTATAGTATGGTCATTTTGAACATATCTTATAGGTTCCTTTTCATTTTATTCCTCAAAATATTCATCAGCAACTTCCTTTTTTAGATTTGGATTCAACTATATAGCTATCTCTTCCAGGTTCAACATGTTTCAGTTTATCATCAACATTGACATTGATACTCTATAATTTTGTACAACCTTTTATTGTAGAATTTGTAACCTTTTCTTTGTGTGGAATATCCAAGAAATATTCCTTCATCACATATTGATTCAAATCTTCCCAAATTATCTTCTTCTCTTTTGATGTAGCACTTGCTACCAAAAACTTTAAAGTACTTAACTAGAGCAGGTTTTGCATACCACAACTCATATGGTGTTTGCTCACTGTTCATCCTTAATTGAACTATGTTTAAGGTATATATTGTTGTATGTATTGCTTCTCTCCAGTACACATTAGGTAACTTGGCCTTATTTAGCATCATTCCGACCATCTCATTAACTATTATATTATTTCTTTCAACCACTCCATTCTATTGTGAAGTCCTTACTACAAAATATTGTCTTTTGATTCCATGATTCTCAAAATATTCAACAAATTTTTTTGATGTGAATTCTCCACCTCTATCTAATCTTAAGCATTTGATCCTTCTACCAATCTCCTTTTCACCCATGGATCTAAATATTTTGAATCATTAAAATATTTGAGACTTATCCTTCAAAAAGGTCACCCATGTCATTCTTGAATAGTCATCTATTAGCAACATGAAGTACCCTTCTCCTTTTAGTCTTGATGTTCTTATGGGTCCACAAAGATTAGCATTAACCAACTCCAAAGGCTTTGTAGTAGCATACACTTTTTTATGAAATCTTATCCTTTTTTGCTTACCTTGCTGACATTCCTTACAAGTGGTGTTTGTAGCTTTAATTATCTTAGCCATGTGTCTTACAAGTCCTTTTCATATTTCCTTAACCAAATTATCAAAATTTACATGGCCCATTATTCTATGCCACAACCAACTCTCATTAACTTTTCCTATTATGGAACTTTGACTGTTCACTTCACTGAGATCATAGAGATTTATTTAAGTCCTTTTCCCTTCTACAATTAATCTCCCTGATTTTATTATCTTTCATCGTTCTTAATTAAATGTAACTTTATATCCATTATCACACATTTGACTGACACTTAACAGATTATGCTTTAATCCTTCAACATAAAGAAAATCATTTGTAAGAAAATTTTCATCAATGCTTAGAGTTCCTTTACCACTTATCTTAACTATAGTGCTATCTCCCAAACTCATAGATCCTTCTTTAAATTTCTTTAGTTTGATAAATTTTGTCTTTTCTCTAGTCATGTGTTTAGAGAAGCCATTGTCTATTATCTAGAAATTCTACTTTTGGGCATGAAGTGCAACTTGTGTAATCATGGATTGTGTAGACTTATCTTTTTGTTTCTAAACCTTCTTAGGTTTCTTTTCTACCACGTCCTTCTCCTTTTCATAGAGATTTATGATTCTTTGATTACACTAGGAGGCATGCTTTTCCTTTTTTCTTTGTACATTTGGTCTTACATAGTTTTTTTAACATTTCTTAGCTATGTGACCAAAATTATTGCAATTGTAGCATATTACATTCATGTCTACCAAAGGAGAAAATGGATTTCTACTCACAAAATTTGTTCTCCTTGTAGGTACAACTTTACATTCACTAGCCCTATGACTAAATTGATTAAAAGTATAGCAATACCCATAGAAATATGAGATATACCTGTTCATAGCATTTCTTTGTGTAGGATGAGGAGGTATTCTTTGCTTTTACTTATTCAAACCTCTCACCCTAGTGGAACCATCTTTATCAACTCCCTTTGTGTTCTACTTCTTCAACTTATCATGGACTGATTAGCTATTCTTCTTATCTTCAACAGGCTTATTTTCTCCATCAACTTTCTTCATCTTATATTTTTCATTCTTAGAGGCATTCTTTATGTATAATTTCTCATCATTTGTACTAGATTTTTCTTCTTTTTTGAATTTATCATTAAATTTTATAGATGCATTGGTATTGGAACTCTTTCCTTTCTCAAAATCTAGACTAGATTTCTCTTTTGAAGGATTTTTTGAGTTAATGAATTCATTAAGTACTTCAGAGCCTACCTTCAACTTCAAACCTCTTTCAATCTGTTCTCTAGCCTTTTCAAGGTATTTTCTCAATACCACTATTTTTGCTTCTAGTTTCATGCATTCTATCCTTTTAGCTTCTTCAACTTGTGTCTTCAATCTTATCACCATTTGATCATATTCTTCAATATTTTTTAATAGTTTTTTAGTCTCCTTTTGTGCATGGTTTGTAAGGAAGCTAAGGTAGTGAAATAACTTCCTACACTAATCTTAAGAGGAGAATAATGCAAAACTTTTACAGATCTTTAATAGTTACTGAAACTTAAACATAAATAAACATAAATATCATGCATACCACAACATAGTGATTTATGTGGGGAAACCCTTTTAGGAGAAAAACCCCACACTCCAAAAGTCACCCAATATATTATTCTAAAATCACAAAGATTAAAATATACTTTTAGAGAAAGCTTCTCACAAGAGTATCACCAACTAAATATCGAGAGGTAACATAACCGTTATCGGACTCTCATAATACATAATAATACACAACCATAATACAATACCCTCATAAAATAGGGTTACATTCTGGGGCAAGTCAAGCCAACAAAAATATCAACTATTAGATATGATACATAATGATGAACAATCCATATTTACAATAATAAAGTGTATATAAAATTTGGCTTTCAGGGGTGCTACCCCCGAGCCCCTATCGGGGTGTGCTTCCTCCTAGACTCCCAACCTAGGGGATGATCCCCCTGAACCCTCATGGGGGGGGGGGGGGGGAGGACCCTTGCTCCCCCCTCTTCATTTTTACATAAATAGTACCTTATGTATCAAGAGTAACTGTTGGAATTTCATGCCCCCCTTTGATGTCCCATCATTGATAACCAATTTGAGAGATCCCCCATGGGACATCTTGCATGATTTTTCCTTAGAGGTTTCCTAAAATTGGCTAAGTCCTATATTTTTGGGTTTTTGGGCTATCTCTAATCCACTTCCTTCATGCCTTCTCCATCGCTCCTTCGTCTCTTCCTCCCTTTTTCCTTTAAGTGTTTCAAGTGTTGACCTTTGGCCTTACCCTTTACCCCTTACTAATCTCTCTCTTCTTCCATTTTTTTCCTTTCTTCTATCACCCTTTGGATGTCGGCCTTCACCCTTACATCTTACCTCTTACCTTCAAAGGTAAGGGGTAAGGCTTCCCTTCAATTTTTGAAGGTTGGTTTTCTTTGGGGGTCACTCTTCCCCTTCTCCTCTTCCATTTTTTCACCCTTCTTCTCATCCTTCTATCGAGCGATGAGCTTCATTAGAATGCTGAAGGGACCTCTTCTTTGGTTTCTCCAATATTCTTTTGTCTCCCTGATAGCTTCTTTTCAAAGAATTTGACTAAGTGTCAAATGCTTTGAACTTTGGGGGTAAGTCTTTCCCCCTACTTACAATTTTTGGAGGTAAGCTTTCCCTCTTTCCTCGATGATTCCTTTCTTCTTCGTTCTATGCTCCTCCTTTCTTCTAAGCACACAATAAGTTGCAAGCCTAATGCCTGACCTCTGATGGCCCAATGCCCGACCTCCAATGGCCCAATGGTTGATCTTTGATGGCTCAATGCTAGTGCGCATGAAGTTTGATGTAAGAATAAGGCATGTTGTACGCCTAACTCCCGACCTCTGACCACCCAATCCCGATGTCAAAAAAATGATTTTTTGGGGTCTGAACCATTTAATTCATTCTTGTAAAGGCTTCCCTCCAGGATTGATGCCTCAACCTTTCATTATTTTGACATGTTTTCTAGGTGACATTTTTAATGTGCAACTACTCCACAACACCCAAATCTGATTCCTAAGCTTCAAGAACAACATTGAATGCATCCTCTGACTCCTACGGGTAGATTTCATGGGTGCCCATGCTCATTCATTGTCTCTTGCTGACTTTATTGATTGATCCATGCCCTAGTCGTGATTTTCACAGGATGGCTCAAGTCTTGCACACACAGTCTTTTTTTCTTACCCTAGTTAGGGTTAGGGTTTGATTTGTGATCCTAAGTTATGCCTAATCTATAAAGGAAAGAAATGTATTCATTTCAAGGTTTCTTCCTTTGGCTCCTCTAGGTATTTTCTTTTTGTAGGCTATATTTCACACTCTACCATTGTAAAGATTATATTTTTCCTCTACATTAATGGAATGGATCAATTTTTCCTCTTCTTAGCTCTTTTGTGTTTGAGTAAGTTATTACCTTCATATGTGAGTGTGGAACAAGCATAGTAGGATGGTCCTCAAAGAGAACAATCTGGACTGTGCAATAGGAGAAACATAATGAAAGAAACACAAAATATAGAGGAAAATGCATATTACAACATTCTCATTAATAGAAATCTCAGTTACATTTAACTGGAAACATCCAGGCTTATAGATTCGGCTCACAGGCTTGATACAACATGTTCAGAAATACAATATTCCAATATGCTCCTATATGCGAGCTGAAATCTTACAAATCTAATCCAAACTCATCTATCTATTCCTCAGCTCCTATTCTAATGATCTATTACAAGATTTCTACTATATCCACAATTCTGGAACATCTAATTTGACCAAAGATCATCACATTCTTCAAGGAAAGAAAATGTAATGTGAACATGAATAGGTCGGCCTCAAATTGAATTACTCTTCAACAAGTGCGTAGGATGAAGTGTGGACCTATAATGAAGGTTAGGGACACACCTAGGAATAATTAAAATCACACTGTTAAGATCCATAAGTCACGGGGACAATCCACAATGATCGAACAAGTCGAAAAGTTTGAAATTATTCTGATGTTGGTTCAAGAAAATGCCCAAAATTTTTGGAAGTGATAACTTGCCAAAAAAAGATCCAATTACACCCAAATCTTGGAATGAGGAAAATTAACGTGTAGGCAATGTACTCCAAGATCCTCAAGGGTTGGTGAGCAAAGATGATGATCCACCAACATGAACTGAGAAAGAAAAAAACAAGAACAAAACTGAAAGGAAAATATTTTTGGTTGATGCAAGATTTCCAAGAACCAAGGATGCTCTTGCATCAGAAATCCGGGGTTAATGAAAAGTGAGTCTCTCACTTTTTAGGGGCCATAGGAAAACCAAGACAGTCTACCTCAGCCTGAGAAATCCATGAAGAATCCTCAACTGGTCTACCTTTCCACTTCACAAGATATTCTTTATACTATCTTCCACGAGTCTTCCTCCCATCTCTGACATCCAAAATCTCTTCAATCTCATCTGATTGTTGCTTGGGAAACTGATTCTCTAGTTCCACTATACTGTCTTCATTGAATTCTGCTTCAAAATGTTGATGTAGGTCTACAATGTTGAATATAGGCAATATACCCATACCATCCGGTAACTCCACTTTGTATGCATTTCTTGAATCAAACTTCTTCAAAATCCTACAAGGTCCAAACTTCCTCATCTTTAGCTTGTTTTATGTACCAACTAGAAATATTTCCTTCCTAAAATATACCATCACTTCATCTCCAACTTCGAACTACTTATGTCTCCTCTTTTCATCTACTTTCTCCTTATACTTTCGGTTCATGTCTTCCAATTTTTGTTTCACTTGAGTATGTACTTTCTCCATATGCTCTGAAAATTCCTCTACTTCTGCACTCCTTTTATCTTCAATACTGATGTCTCTTAACTCTGATATACCTCTAGGGTGAACTCCAGTAACAATCTCAAAAGGTGTTTTCCCTATACTCCTATTCACTACTCTGTCTGTCCATCATTATGTGGATGAAACGTAGAACTGAACTTCAAATCTATCTTCAAATTCTTCCAAAGTGTCCTCCAAAAGTAACCAACAAAATTTACATCTCTGTCTGAAACAATACTCCTAGGTAATCCATGCAATTTGACCACTTCTTTGAAAAATAAGTCTGCTACATGCACTGCATCTATTGTCTTTCTACAAGGTATTAAATGTTCCATCTTAGAAAATCTATCTACTACCACAAATATAGAATCATTACCTCTTTGTGTCTTCGGAAATCCAAGTATGAAATCCATGTTGATATCCTCCCAAGGTCTCTCTGGGACTGTTAAAGGCTTATACAATCCAACATTCTAACTACTCCCTTTTGTAACTCGAAAAACTCTACAACTCTGCACAAATCTCCTGAAATCCTCATGAATCTGCGGCCAAAAGTAATTCTCACTCACCAATGCTACTATCTTATCAATTCCAAAATTTTCTGCCAATCCTCCACTATGCTTTTCTTTCACCAAGTTTTCCCTCATTGAACTTTTGGGTATATACAACTGATTACCTCTTAACAACATATCCTCCTAAATGAAATAATCCAACCACTAGCTTCTATCCTCCAAAACTGGTTTCTTACAAGCTTTCCAATGTTCTACAAAATTTGGGTCTTCCTCATACAAGTTCTTCAACTCATCAAAGCCTAATACCTCCACTCTCATATTTGTTAGAAAATTCCTTCTCCTACATAATGCATCAACAAATCTATTTGAATTTCCACTCCTATGATTCAAAAAAAAAGTAAAGCTCTGTAGTAATTCCACCCATCTCATGTGTCTCTGATTCAATTTACCCTAACTGTTCAAATATTGCAATGCCTGATGATCCATATATAGCACAAACTCCTTAGGCAACAAATAATGTCTCCACTTTTTCAAGGCTTGAATTATAGCATAAAATTCTTGATCATACACTAATTATCTTCTCCTAGCATCATTCAACTTCTCATTGAAATAAGCTACAGGTCTTCCTTCTTGACTCAACACTGCTCCAATTGCATTCCCACTTGCATCACAAACTACTTGAAATACCTTAGTGAAATATGGTAAATCCAACACAGGCTACTTAGTCACCTTCTGCTTCAACAATTCAAAACTTCAATATGCTCCAGATGTCCATCTAAAATCCTTCCTATCTCCTCTCATTGTTTCTGTCATAGGGCTACAAATAGAACTAAAATTCCTAATGAAATTTTAGTAGAAACTAGCCAAGCCATGAAAATATCTTACCTCTCCAATGCTTTCAGGTGTAGGCCACTCAACAATTGCTCTAACCTTCTCAGGATCCATCTTCAATCCTTCCACAAATATCATAAATCCCAGATATACCAATTCTTCATTCATGAAACTACATTTCTTAATGTTTATCAACAATTGCTCCTCTCTCAACCTCTACAGAACTTGTCTGATATGCAACAAATATTCTCTACTCTTATTGAAAATCAAGATGTCATCCAAGTAAAAAAACACAAACTTACCCAAGAATTTCTTCAATACCTCATTCATCAATCTCATGAAAGCACTCGATGCATTTGTCAATCCAAAAGGCATCACCAACCACTCATACAATCCTTCATTTGTCTTAAATGTTGTTTTCCACTCATCCCCTTCTTTGATTCTGATTTGATGATATCCACTCTTCAAATCTATCTTTGTAAAGTATCTGACTCCACTCAAACAATCCATAATGTCATCCATTCGGGGTAAAGGAAATCTATACATCACAATGATCATATTTATGGCTCATGAATCCGTACATATTCTTCATTCTCCATCCTTATTAGGTTCCAATACAACAGGTACTACATAAGGGCTTAAGCTTTCTCTGATCAAACCTTTCCTTAACAATTCTTGCACTTGTCTATTCAACTCTTCATTCTTGGTAGGTGTCATCTGGTGTGCTACTTTATTAGGTAAACTAGATCTAGGAATCAGATCCATGCAATGACTAATACTCCTCATAGGTGGTAATCCATCAGGTACATTATCTGAAATGATCTCCTCATATTCTATCAACAACTCCTTTATCTATTCCAGGTGTTCTTCCACATGCTTCAAATCTTCATCCTTCTTAGGAACTAAGGCATAACACACATTCTCATGTCTCAATCCTTCAAGGAATCTCCTTTTGTCAACTAGACAAACTCTATCATCCGTACAAACTTCAACTGTAGGAACATCTTCCAATGGAAACAAAATTTTCTTCATCCCATTAGAACGATAGTATATATATTCTTCTTTCCATCATGAATAGCCTGTCTATTGTACTGCTAAGGCCTTCCCAACAAAACATGACATATATCCATAGGCATGATATCACACAAAAATTCATCATGGTAATTTCCTATCTTCAATTTCACCAAACATTGTTCACTTACCAGAATCTTATGTTCATCTTGTATCCATGCTATCTGATAGGGTTTTGGGTGCTTCAATCTTTCCAACTTCAACTTAGTCACCATCTCTTCATAAACCAAGTTCTCAGAAATTCCACTATCAACTATCACCTTGCAACATTTACCAGCTACCTTGCATCTTTTCTGGAACATATTCTTCCTCTACAACAGTTCCTGATCCAACTCACTCTAACATAGTACTCTTCTATTTACCAACACTTCTCCTTCTTCCATTTTGTTAGATGATCCAGCATGATCTTCATCAACAAAGGTTGTTCTTCTATTATTCTCTATCTTTTTGCATGTCTCTCCTTGATTACATTCAAATGCTCTATGTCTTTCTCCACCACATTTATAACAAGTTCCTCTAAATACCCTTTTTTCTTGTCCTCTATCATCTCTTCTATATCCTTCATTCTTGTAACCACCATATCCCCCTCTTCTGTATGAGTTTCCATCACTTTTCTAATACGTATTATCATTCTTACTAACCTCCTTATCCTTTTTCTGATCTGAAAAAGGTCATCTTCCTCCTCCAACAAAATTTCTTCCTCTTTGAAATCTTCCACCTCTTCCTCTATCTCTGCTCATGTCTCTTATTCTACTTTTCTTCTACTTTTAGGGCACACTGATATGCCTCTTCCACATTCTGCAACTTGATCAAACTAATCTCATCCTATATAGATGACCTCAAACCATTCACATATTTGGCTACTTGCTCCATCTCATCCTCTAAATGTCCAAATCTAATATTCAACTTATAGAACTCCTCAGTATACTCTATCACACTTGAATCTTTCTAGTTCAAATTTTGCAATTTTTGGAATAATATTTTGTAGGCATAAACTTTTTCTTCAACTTATTCACCATCCGATCCCAAGATTTTATCTTTTCTTTCCCTCTTCTTTGTCTATCTGTTTGCAAATGTTCCCACCAAAGGGATGCATGTCCTCTCAACTTTGTACAAGAAAATTTCACCTTCTTATCTTCAGTGGTACCTTCAAATTCAAAATATTTTTCCATCTCTATAATCCAATCAAGCAATTCTTCTAAATCCAACTTTCCAGTATAATCTGGTCGATTGAAATGTGGCTTCGTATTTGCTCTAGTTAGGGCTCTTATGAACTTCTCTTCTCCTTGATATAGGCTAGGTTGCTCTTCTCTTCCTCCTTCTTGAACTTCTACCTCTTCATCACTCACATCATCAACTGGTTGACCTCTTCTTTGGGCCATTTCAACTGCATCTAATCTGGCAGTAATTCCTCTTAGCATCTCCATTATAGCTTGGTCTGCATTTCCACACACTCCATTTCCTCTAACATTTCTTCTTCTATCCATCTTTACAACAGTCCTCTGTAGCTATAGATCAGATCCTCAATTTTCCACCACACAACAAATCTTTATAGGACTTTGCAAATTTTGTCAACCTCACATAGATCGAAGCTCTCTCTGATACCAATCTGGTGCAACCATGGTAGGAGGGTCCTCAAAGAGAACAATCCAGACCATGCAGTAGGAGTAAAACAATGAAAGCAACATGAAATATGGAGGAAAATTTAGATTAAAACATTCTCATTAATAGAAATATCAGTCACATTCGGCTGACAACATTTGGGCTTACGGATTTGGCTCCCAAGCCTAATACGACATGTTAAAAAATACAATATTCCAATATGCTCCTATATGTGAGTTGAAATCTTACAAATCTAATCCAAACTCATCTATCTATTCCTCACCTATTCTAATGATCTATTACAAGATTTATACTATATCCAAAATTCTAGAACATCCGTGTTAGCCAAAGATCATCACATTCTCCAAGGAAAGAAAATGTAACATGCACATGAATAGGTTGGCCTCAAATTGAATTACTCTTCAATAGGTGCATAGGATGAAGTGTGGACCTATAAGATCCAATTAAAATCACACCGTTAATATCCACAAATCATGGGGATGATCCACAATGATCGAACTAACCAAAAAGTTTGAAATTATTCTAGTGCCGGTTCAAGAAACTGACCAACAATTATGGAAGTGATAACTTGCCAGAAAAAGATCCAATCACACCCAAATCTTGGAATGAGGAAAATGAACATGTAGGAAATGTAATCCAAGATCCACAAGGGTTGGTGATCAAAGATGATGATCCACCAACATGAACTGAGAAAGAACAAAATTAAAAGGAAAATATTTTTGGTTGATGCAAGATTTACAAGAACCAAGGATGCTCCTGAATTAGAGTGTTTATTGTATTTTCATGCATTTATATTTGTGTTAAATGGTTTACAGTTGTTGGTTTGAGAAATCTTGCTTTCCTTCCAGCACCTTGTCAAACCCTATCCTTCCTATATGCCTATGAGAATTGACCAAATAGAGAGTTGTGAAAGTCTCCTTTCCCCTCTTCAATGTTGTATTGTGTAGTCTAGGTCAAGAACAACAACCTCTCCATCTTGGTGTATCACTTCCATCTTCCCTTTCATTTTCTCTTTCTCCCCTTTTTCCTTATGAGTTGTTAGCGGTAGGTTTTCATGTGTTTGGTTGGACCAACACATTGGACTAGGATTGAAAAAGGAAGCCAACCTTCTCCAAAGATTCAACCTCATATGTGCAAAGGTCTCACAGCTTGAGGTCATTTCCATTGTGTCATTGGAATGCCAAGCTTTGTGCTCAGTAGGGTGCAATTTCATGTGATAATTTTTTTTGGAATTCCTGGTGCGACTCCTCTCCATTGAAGAATTTGGTGTTTTATTCAATGCATATTTCCTTTTGAGGCATACCTTCAAACACCATGGTGACTTCATTCAAGATCAGTTGGTTCAAGCAACTTAGTTTCATTTCACGCCATTGAGGAAGTGGTGCCTTATTCAACATTTCAACCTTTGGAGGAAGTTCTACAAGCACCTAGAGACTATGCAAGATACATCTTTGGGTTACTCTTTGGTATGCACCCAAAATCTTTGGTTGGGTAGTCTTCTACTTTCCTTTTAAAAGTTCAAAGCATTTTCCTTACATAAAAATGTAAAGTTATAATGGAAACCACATGTTTACTTGACCATTTCATGATAGTTCCATCTTTGCACCTCCCAATCATCCATACCAGGTTGGTGATGCTTCCCATTCCATTCCATAGAACCCTACTATTGTGGGTTCTCAATCTTCACAAAATTCATACCACCCACCCCATCCTACTCAGTCTTCTTGGGTTTCTACATATTCCTATTAGTGACCCCAAGATGCCCCTTGTTCTTCCTTTCAACTTCAAAATGAGAGTTAACTCATATCCATGGTGAACGATCTCTTTAGGTAGATTATTGAGCTTAAGGAGCAGCAAGCATTTGACCTACAATAGGAAGAGTGGGAAAATCAAGCCTATTAGGGGCAGCAGTGTTGTTTCCCACAACATGATGAGTTTATCCATCAAGCTCATTATTCACAGTAGCAAAATAAAGAAGTTCAATGGGGATATGAGTAGTAGTTGGAGGCACAAAGAAGGCAGCAATAAGAGGAGTATATATAAAATGATGTTGTTGCTAGGAAAGATCAAATCATACTTTCCCTTGCTCTAGGACAAGTGCCTAAGACTAAGGCAACCCCTTGTGTGCCTGTTTCAAACAAGCGCCTCCATTTGTTCTAGAACAACCTACTAAGGAGGAGGTAAGAAGATATAATTTTGTGAGCTTTAGGAAACCTAGCAAGTCTTTTGAAACTTCTATTATCCCTCCTTTTGTTTTAGAGAAACCTATTGTGCAAGAGGTTTGCAAGAAAAAAAAAAATAGTTTCAAGAATCCCAATTATCCCCTTGAAAATCCAATACAACCTCTTGTGTCTTCAATTAGGTATTCTATGTTGGAGATCCCAAGTTTTGGGAGCCTCCATTTCTCCCAAGAACCCATCCTTGAGGAAGCTCATCCTTTTACTCCTATTGAGCAACCCCTTCTAGAACATCAACAAGAGTTTCAATGCTCTTTTGACTATTTTGCTCCCTCTTTCCCTATTTCACTCTTTAAAGGTGGACCTATGGTATGGGATCCTAGTTGGTCAAAAGAAAAAGGGAAAGAGAAATTTTGAACTAGGAGTGAAGAGTTTGTTTTGGATCCTTCATGTGCTCAAAACAATGAGTGTCTTGGTTTTTTGCACGAAAAATTTCAAGATGAAGCAGTGTTGCAGCAACAAGACATTAAAAAGGTATATAAATATGATATAGTAGAGGAATCAGTCCTCTCATTTGATGTCCTCCCTTTTTTTTTTGAATATGAGGAGGATAGATTAGCTATACCTACATCAGTTGAAGCCTTTGAACAACTTGTGCTTGGCTTGGTGGATGAAGAAAACTCTATGGTTTTGGAGCAGCAACAACATACATGTTTATCCCCTATTATTGTGGATGAAGATCTCCAATCTATTGAGGTTTGCAATTTTGAGGTGGAGGACCTCTTTTGGGATGTTATAGAAACCTTTTGTTTAGTTTAAATGTCAAATCATCACCCCTAGAAGAGGAGCTTTGTGGGAAGTAGCATAAGAGTGAGGAAACAACAGAGGATGTGGAAACCATCACATGCCAAGAGTCTTATTTTTTTGTAGCTCATTGCCAAGAAGAAGTCAAAACAAAGAGATAACTTGAAGAATTTAGTTCTTCCCCCGAAGTGTCTCACAAATCTGAGGTATGTGTTGATGAAGTGTGCATCAATATAAGTAATCATGAGGTTTGTTGGTTTTATGTTGTCTATGAATGTAGCAATTTTGAATATGAGGTCTTCATTCAAGATGAAGATGCGACCTTTGGCATTAGGGATAATGTGTCTAAGTTAGAGTGCTTCACATGGATCCAACACACTGAAAAATCCACCATTGAATATCCACACATTTGTTTGGAGAGTGATGCTCCTGCTGCTCAGTTTGATTGTATGCCTAAGCTTCAAAGCTTTTCTTTTGAGGTGCATGAAGAAGAGATTCCTTGTGCAGATCAAAAATTAGGTTTTGCATATTTTACATCACCATGTGAGCTAGAAACTTTCTCTTTTTTTTTCAGTTCATGCATTGAGTAGGTAAGTGTTTTTGACATTGGCCTATCCTTTTGTGAGGTGAGTTCTCTTCTCTCTATAGAAGGTTTTCTCTTGGATGCTGACCTATATTCAAAAAATTTCACCCCTATTGTTGTATGTTTAGCTAAGATTCTAGTGAGATGAATCTAACACTTGCATCATATGGTTCCCTTGCAACGGAAAAAAATTACTATGAAGTGATCCTTCACCTTGCAAGTGTTTTGTGCAGTTACATGCATGTTGGAAGTAGTTTTTAGTGGTTGCAACTGGGTGAGGTCTGTAACTATGGTTTGAGGGAGATCAACTCCTTCAAAAGTTTCATCTTTGACAGAGGCAATATTTCATTCTTTTCTTTTTGTTAGTTTAATTTACATATTGTAAATATTTTCTTTCCATGAAGTGTGTTTACACATCCTACATTCTCCTTAAGGGAATGTATGCTCTTAGCTTTCATTCTTTTCTCCAAGTGTAGTTGCACATTTTTTGTTTTTCCCTTAGGAGACCCAATTTTGTAAATTCTCTTCTTGACTTCATTCCCAATGGTCTAATAAGGCCTCTAGATTCCATGATTAGTAGGAAATAATCTTGCAAAATTCATCATAAATGTTGAAATTTCATTCCCCCCTTTGATGTATCATCATTGATAATCGATCTGAGATATCCCCCATGGACCATATTGCATGGATTTTCCTTGGAGATTTCCTAAAAATGGCTAAGTCCCAGATTTTTTAGGTTTTTAGGCTATCTCTTACCCACTTCCTTCATGCCTTCTCCATCTCTCCTTCTTCTCTTCCTCCCTTTTACCCCTAAGTGCTTCAAGTTTTGGCCTTTTGTCTTACCCTTTACCCCATACTGATCTCTCTCTTCTTCCATTTTTCATGTTTCTTCTATCAACCTTTGGATGTTGGCCTTCACCCTTACATCTTACCTCTTACCTTTGAAGGTAAGAGGTAAGGCTTCCCTCTAATTTCTAAAGGTTGGTTTTCTTTGGGGGTCATTCTTCCCCTTCTCCTTTTCCATTTTTCCACCCTTCTTCTCATCCTTTCGTCAAGCGATGAGCTTCATTGGAATGTTGAAGGGACCTCTTCTTCAATCTCTCTGATACTCTTGTATCTCCTCGATAGTTGATTTTCAAAGAATTCAACTAAGTGTCAAATGCTTTGAATTTCGAGAGTAAGTCTTTCCCCTACTTCTAATTTTTGGAGGTAATATTTCCCTCTTTCCCTGATGCTTCCTTTCTTCTAAGCATGTGGTAAGCTACAGGCTCAACACCCTACCTTTGAAGGACCAACAACCTATCTTTGATGGCTCAATGTCAGTACACATGAATTTTGATGCAAGCATAAGGCATGATGTATGCCTGACTCCTAACCTCTAATCGCCTAATTTTTTATGTCCAACAAATGCTTTTCTGGGGGTATGAACTATTCAATTCATGTTTTTATAGGCTTCCTTTCGGGCCTAACCTAACCTTTCGACATTTTGACATGTTCTCTGGGTGACATTTTTAATTTGTAACCACTCCACGGTGCCCAAATCTGATTCTTGAGCTTCAAGGACAACACTAAATGCATCATCCGACTCTTGTAGGTGGATTTCATGGGAACCCATTCTCATTCATTATCTCTTATTGACTTTACTAACTGATCCATGCCCTAGTCGTGATTTTCACTAGATGACTCAAGACTTGCATGTACCGTCTTTTTTCTAACCCTAGTTAGGGTTAGGGTTCAATTTTTTCTTCTAAGTTATGTCTGATCTATAAAGGAAATAAATGTATTTATTTCAAGGGTTCTTCCTTTGGCTCCTCTAGGGTTTTTCTTTTGTAGATTGTATTTCACACTCTACCATTGTAAAGATTGGCTTTTTCCTCTACATTAATGGAATGGATCAAGTTATCCTTTTCTCATATTTTTATGTTTGAGTAAGTTATTACCTTCATATCAGAGTGTTTATTATATTTTCATGCATGTATGTTTGTGTTAAATGGTTTATAGTTGTTGGTTTGAGAAATCTTGCTTTCCTTCCAGTGCCTTGTCAAAACCTAACCTTCTTGTATGCCTCTGAGAATCAACCAAATAGAGAGTTTTGAAAGTCCCCTTTCCCCTCTTCAATTATTTATTGTGCAATCTAGGTCAGGAAGAAATGACCTTTCCATCTTGGTGTATCACCTCCATCTTCCCTTTCATGTTCTCCTTCTCCCCTTTTCCTTGTGAACTGTTAGTGGTAGGTTTTCATATGATAGGTTGGACCAACACATTGCACTAGGAATGAAAAAGGAAGATGGCCTTCTCCATATATTTGACCTCATACGCACAAAGGTCCCACACCTTGAGGTCATTTCCATTGTTTCTTTGGAATGTTGAGCTTTGTGCTTAGTAGGGTGAAATTTCATGTGACAACAATAACTTAAGTAATTGCAAGGTTGAGACACATTTTCCCAACATGGTTCTTAAACTTTTTGTTCTCCTTTCTCAAGATTTTAATCTCATCTAAAGCACTAATGGTTTCACTTTCAAGATATACTTCACCTTCTTCTTCTTCATTAGAAGCTTCAACTTCTCTAATTTTCTAATCTATAAAATCTCTTGCCATGAATAAAAGTTCTTCTTATTCAACTACCAAGGAATAATATTTTTTCTCATCTAAGCTATCACGAATGTCAGATGAATCACTATCCTCTTGAAGATACAAACTCTTCTTCTTCTTTAGAAAATTATTTTTCTTGGGGAAATAGTATTTCTTCTTTTTACTATCCACAACTTTCTCAGAGTTATCCTTTTAATCATAAGTGCATTTTGAAGAAAAATAACCTATTTTTTCATAATTAAAAAAATTAAAGGATAACTTACCTCTATATTTTCTAGAGCCTCTTCTCATTCTCCTAACAAAGTTGGTTTCTTCTTCATCAGTTTCCTCAAGTCTGGATGTAGATGCTTCTAAATTTTCCTTTTTGGCTATTTTGAATGCAACTTCTCCCTTAGATGTATCTGCATCTCCCATTCTCATCTCATAGGTAGTGAAGATTCCATGCAACTCATCAATAATAACTTTGTCCAAATCTCTTTCTTATTCTATTGCAAAAAATTTAGAATCATACCTAGATGGTAAGGACCTTAAAACCTTTTTGACAACAACTGAATCCTTCATATCTTCTCCAAGGCATCTGACAATGTTCACTATTTCTTCTACTCTGAGAAGATAAACTGCAATTTTCTTTTTTTCATTCATTATAAGGCTTTCAAACTCACCTTTTCATGTTTGTATCTTTACCTAATTTAATTTATCATCACCTTCATAAATGTTCTTCGGCTTGTCCCAAACATCATGTGCATCTTGACAATTCTTAACTTTGACAAACTCTAAATTTGACAATCCACAAAGAGTAGGATTCATTGTCTTAGCATTGTTCTCATATTCTTTCTTTCCATCTTGATCAGTAGGAGTAGCAGGAATTGTATATCCCTTTACAATGGACATCCATACATCAAACCATAATAAGGATAAATATGCTTCCATCTAGATGCTCCATAATGAATAGTTTGATACATAAAAGAGAGGTACTTTTTTTGAAGAGGAACCCTCTTGACTAGCCATCTTATGTTCACTATCCAAGATCTATCCGACCTAATTAATCTTCTCCAAAGGAACCAGGGCTACGATACCAATTATTGGAACACAACAATCTACTAAGAGGGTGGGGGTGAATTAGTAGATCAATTAAAAATAGTTGTTTAATACCTTTAAACTAATATAAAAGTATATGTAGAGAGATTAACACACACATGCACACATAACACTAGATATACATGGAAAAACCAATATGGAAAATTCCATAGTGAGAATAGCTACTAGGATCTGGTATCATAATCCAACCTCACAAGAGAACCTCTTTTCTTACAATATTTAAGGGTACCGACCCTAAGAAGACACCAATCCCCTACTTTAGGAGCAACAAATCCAAGGAAGCACCAACTCCCTAATTGAGCACCCACTCAACTAATTGATCGCATCTAACCAATTAGTATCACAACAAGGATTATGAAGCTACAAACTCTATATTACATATGATTTAATTGAATCCAATTCTTTGTTATAGACTTGATCTACAACTGCTCATTTTTTGGAATTTAGAATATCCTATATTCTATCTCTCTTTGTAATCTATATTTTGTCTAGGTCTCTCTTCTACATTCACTTTTTTGTTCACACTTTGATATTTTTTTGTTTTCCTATACTCTCATACTTTCATTGAAAAGATTCCTACACCTCAAGCCATGCACCAGTCACTACAGTCACTGCATTTGCTAATTTTTTAGCAATTGTCAAACCTTAGATCAGATACGCATTAAATGTCATTCCTTGCATGATTGATTTATATCTAAATTTCTTTTTGTTTTTTTCTTCATTATGTTGTCTACACATCTCATTGACAATAAAAAAAGTACCTGGAGTGATTAAATCAAATATTTTTTCTTTCTATGGGATTTTGTAGCTATTTTCATAGCTAACTCTATTTATTCCACTATGTAGCCATTATAGAATCAAATCTTTAAATTTAGGCCATCAATTTGCAATATTTGTGCCATCATTTCATGATTATCATTTAAACCCTTAGTCTTAAAACAAAATCATTGGATTAGGTCACTTTAAAACAATTCCATAGATCTTCGCCTAGGGCACTAGGTGAATATTCTTCTTTGGATTCCCTTTTACCAACATCACCAAGGACATGAGTCATCATACTACATTTTTGCAATACCGACGAAGGGACCAACTAACTCTTAGTGGAATGGTGGGAGGTTGTCATTAGTCTACTTACATCATTCTTTTGTATACATCCTCACACTAACCATAGAACTTACTTTATTGAGAGCCTCAAGCTTGGAGCCACTAAGACACTTTTTACTTTCTCACGCTTCAGTGGAAAAACACTAACATTTCCATCTAAGCAATGCAGGCATGTGGGAGGCGCTCGATCGTCTATTGCTAAACCTCAACCATCGATCATGTGCAATCAAATATTTTCTTCTAGAATTAGGTAAAATTGAAGTATTTATCTCTTGTCGATTAGGAAATACCTAGGTTGAGGGATTGATTACACCATTCAAAGGATTAAGTTGTAACTTAAGCTATCAATAATGGCCTATCACTAGTCAACGATCTACTAGAAATTATGTGAAGGCACCCTGATTGAAGCTTTTAGGGTTTCTCTGATAAACCCTAATTTGAGTAGGGAGAAGATATAACTCAATTCTAAGCTCCATTCTTATCCTCTAAACCTAAAGACCACACCTTTGAAATGAGCATGAAAAACCCATAAAAAATCTGACATTAGTTTCCTCCGCAAAAAATTGGAAACGTGTTGAGTAAAAACATGTCAAATTTGCATGACAACTTTGTAACATTTGCAAAACATGATATTCTCTCCATCATACTTCATCAATGATCCTATGGCTGATCCATTAACATGAATGATAGTCAGTATTCCAATGATCTCTCATCAACCAATTACCTTTTGACATCAATGAGATGCCCTTTTGACATCAATGAAAAAATATTGCCAAAAACGGTAGATGTGAATGCATTTTTCAAAGCTTTTTGTTTAACTTTTTTTACATCAATATGGACATCTAGATGATGCACCATGTGTGCAGGATCTAATCCAGGAATTTTGGAGTAAGACTAGGAAAAATTGATGAAGCCATCTTAAAGTAACATAGAAAATACATGATATTCATCCTCAGATAGAGACTTGGCTACATTAGTGATCTTTGGTTAAGATTTGGTACCCAGATTAATTTATCTAGTCTCCTTAGTTAGGATAGAATATCTCTTTGATAATTAACTACCCATAAGGGGAATATGAACATCTACTTGAGGATACACCCTTTATTTTTAGTTTTGACGTGTCTAAAATTGCCTCAAAAAGGTTTTCACTAGAAGACCCTTGTTTATTTTATTGTTTTCTATTTTTGTGGTTAGGGTGTTAATCTCCCCCGAATTAAGTATTGTATCTATATGGATAGTCCTCTTCAAGACCCATGAAATGGTCCCAATGTATTAATTCAGGAGAGCAGAGGGAAAATCTTATGGTAAAAATGGATGTCGATTCAAATAGGGAGGAGTCATCCAAGTAATCTTAGGAAAGTATGATAGTTTCTTCTTCAAGGATTTCTTCAATAATAATATTTTCTATACTAACATTATTCAAAGTACTAGGTGACAATGTGGGTTGTTTTTGTTTCTTGTCATAACTAAGCCCTAGACATTTTGGTTGAGTAGGGGGCTCAATAGGCTAGTGGATACCTTGTTCATTTACACCCAATCCTCCTTGATAATTTACCTTCTATTCTAGCCTATGGGAAGCTGAATAAACTTCCTGAAAGTATGCCAAAAGAGGAGGAGAAGGATCAGGTTGCTCATGGTATACCCACTAGCTAACATCATCATCAAGTTTTTCTTGTGCTAGAATTCTGGGAGACTGAAAAGTAGTGGAACCCACATTCTTAGAGATCATAATCTTGATCACTAGTTCTTACTATTTAGGAGATTCTAATGGTTTTCCATAGTTCCATGGAGATGGGGGCATAGTGCCTAGATTAAGTGTTGTACTCATTTTGTATTCTCCATAATCCTTGTCTATGATTTTGACCTTAGAAAAAGTGGATTTAAGTGTAGATGATGGAGTGCAAGATGTAAGAAGAGTATTAAGATAAATAAATGAAGAGGAAGGATTTTAATTTGAAGGTGCAACTTCAACTCCTAGATAATATTGAGAATGTGGAAATGAAGCCTCTAGAGCATGATAATACTCGAAAGGATGGGGATCAACATGAATGGTGACCTAAATTCCATTATGAGGAAATTTAAGGCATTGATGGTAAGTGCATAGAAAAACTTACTTGGTGTCAATCCATGGTCAACCAAGGAGGAGGTTCTATAGTAGATCAAGGTCAATAACATTAAAAGTAGTATATTGCATGGCAAGACCCACCTGAATGGGAAGGAAAATGGTAGCCTCAAAATCTCGTTAGCATTATCATAAGATTTAATTGCGATTACCTAATTATCTAGATCATCTTGAGAGTACCCCACCTACGTAATAAATTTAAATGTACATAAATTAAGGGTAGAGCCATTATCTATCAAGATTTTTTCACTTTATTTTTAGCAATGAGGAATTTGATATGGAAGGAGTAGTTATGTGCGGGGTCAATAGGTGGCATATCATTTTAGCTGAAATACAACTTCTATATGGAAGATAAATGACCCAAATTAGGTGGTATCAATGCTATTAGGTACATGTGTATCTTGTAAATCCTTAGTGAGGATTTCCTTATGAAGGGGGGAAGAATTTAATAAATCTAGGATGTATATTTGTGCAAGATTCATCCCAAGGTGATCAAGAATATTATATTGTTGGCTCATAGGAGGCTACTAGGATTAAATGGATGGTCCATGAAAAAATATGTGGGTGTAATGATTGGTAACAACATAATTAGGTTATTTACCCTTCACATGTATCATAGATAGTCATGGGTCAATTTGTGTGATGTAACCGACCATATTGTCATAGTTAAAAATAACTTTGTAATAGTATACATTATTGGTTTGATTGTCTTGATTACTGTTTGATCCAATATTTTTATTAGATGACCCAACTCCTAGATTGTGTTTGGGGAAGAAATTATAGAATATATGTAATTGATCATTAGAAGATGTAGATTTATTACCCTTGACAACTATGCCACCTCAATCTATAAGATCTTGGATGTAATTCCTGAGCTTCATGCATTTATTAGTGGAATTTCGCTTAATCCTATAGTAATCACAATACTCACTATCTTTATACCAATTGGGCTTTGGTTTATACTCATCAAAAGGTTGTGTGATTGGATAGGTAATGTCATTTTATTGTACCAAACTTCTAAAAACCACATCAAGGGTTTCTCCTAGGGGAGTGAAATTGCATTTAACATTTTGTTGATTGGATTGATAGGGAGGATGTGGTGCTCCTTCAAGCATGAATATGATATTATATATTGGTTTATTTGGTGTATTTTTATGTCCTTAGGAATTTTTTACCACTTGAATGTGTTTAGTGTCAGTGACACCCTCATTACCAAGATTCTTATTCTTGTTCCAATAGCAAGATTGTCAATTAGATTGTTTTTCTTTATCTTCCTTTTAAATCTTAACTAGTCCCTTTGCAATAGTGCTTTCTCAATGATGATAGCCTTATCAATAAACTTAGAAAAGGTGGATGCACAATACAAACATAATTGATATGCAATGTCAAGATGAATAATTTTAGAAAATATATTCACTAATTTCTTTTTAGGGAGAAGACATGAAAGGTGGCTTTCTTGTGTATGTTGCCTTTGTAAGTAATTATTAAATGCTTCTCAAGGATGTTTTTTTCCATTAAATCCATCACATACACTTATTTCTCAAGATTATACAAGAAATGATCCACAAAATTTTTATATAGATTAGCAAAAGTGGAGATTGACCCACGAGGGAGATGTAAAAACCATTTTAATTCTTTTCCACCTAAACCATGAGTTAACACACAAAAGAGGTAGTTTTTGTTGTAAAGGACCTCTTGGAAATGCATATATAATTCTTGTAAATGAAATGAGGGGTCACCCATTCCCTTATATTTGTCAAATTTCAGAATCTCAAAATTCTTGGGGAAAGGGGTTGTGGAAATGGATGGATCAAATAGATAATGAAATATCTCCTTAAATTTATAGGACTTATTAGAGGAGGTTCTTTCTTGTAAGTCCCTCAGAGAAACCTTCATTTCTTCCCATTCTTTGTTCAAAGGTGTAGATGAGGAAGGATCCACCATATTGGATTGAGAAGGGGGAGTGTATTAATTATATGAAGGCGATGATGGATGAGATGGATTAAGAGGTGGATTGACATATGTGGATGGTGGTTGAATGTATGAAGGTTGTTGTTGATATTGATTTGGGTATTTTTATTGTTGTGATGGTGGAGGTTGATAATATGATGATGGAGTGGGTTGATATTGCAGTGGAGCTTGTAGAGCACCTTCATAAGATGGAGAAGGTTGTGATGGGGGGATTGATAATATGATGGATTGGATTGGTGGTTTTAGATTTTTTGTTGTGGAATATGTGGTGGTGGTTGTGGAAGAGATTGTTGTTGGAATGTATTGGATTGGGGTTGTTATGGATTGATGTTTGATTGATGTTGAGGTTGTTTTTGTTGATAGTATTGATAGGTGGGATCAAGTGATGTGTATTTTTGTCATGGAGTAGTAGGAGGAAAAGGTTGAGGTGCTTGATGATACACATCCAATATGGGAGGCTCCATGGAAGATAATGAAGTGGGATGTTGATGATAGCGGGGTGATAAATAATGTGGTAGTGGATTGGGATATGAATGTAGTGGTTATTATTGATATTGAGATGATGGGTTACCTTGTAGTTTGATCAAATTTGTTGGTTGGATGGGATTTTTGGATTGGATTGTGGTTGTTGTTGATAGGATGGTAATGGTTGATTTGGAGGTGGTAGTTGGGAATGAGTACAATCAAATTATGGTGTTTGATTTATAGGTGGTTAAAACTAAGATGAAGGTGGGGTGGATGCATGAGAGTTGTTATAGACTGGAGATTTTCATACAAGATGGACATGAGGAGGCATGAAAGATAAATAATTAGAAGCATTTCCCCCAATATTCCTTGATGGTTGACTTGGGGCTTTTTGTGGGAAAGATTGTGTGGATACCATAGATGTAGGTCCTTGAGGATTGCTTGAATCTAGTCTTCCCCCCATAACATGAATCTGAAGGGGAGAAGATGAGACCCATATACACACATCATTTCTAAACCCAGGTTGATACTAGGAGTTCTCAAGAAGAGCTGGAGGAGCTTGGGAAACTAGTGGAGGTTGAGGAACTTGAGCTATATGAGGACCCTGAGATGTTGAAGGTCTATTCATGCTCAAGAATCATTGCATGTCAAACCTAGGAGGAGGTCTAGTTCCTTGCATGAGTAATGAGGAATTTTTTTTATTTTAAATGCTCATGGATTATATGATTAGTTATTTGGACATTCTTTTGGGATATGTGCAGGATCATCATGGAAAAAATAGGCCCTTAAGTGGAGAAAAATTTGAAAAAATCAGAGTTAGGCAACTTGATGTAAAAATTTGAATAAGCTATATATATTATTTCAAAAATATGTAAGAATAGAATCTGTAGAAAATTGAATGTAGTTTCTAAACTACTAGGTTTATTTATTTTTAAATCTATTTGGTGAAAATTTGAAATTTCAATGCAATAGTACTTAAATTTCAAGGAAAAAATAAGAAGTAGGTGTCTATCTAACCACCCTAACCACAATAAAATGATAATATTTTTTTATAAGATTTTGGATATAAGTAGAGGACTCATGTCCCGATGTGATGCATATTTTTAATATTTTTCCAATTAAATAATTAATTATGAATTTTTTATTACAACTTTTAAAAAATATAAAAACTCATATGTCTGACCACCTTAACTTGGTCAAAACTTCATGAAATTCATTTTTTTTTGAATCCTAAAGTATGTAAAGCATAGAGTGTGGTGCATGTTTCAAAATCAAAAAAAGTGATATCATTTGAAAGCTATAGATGTTTTTCAATCAGCCTATCAATTAGGACTTTAGTCATAATTCAAATAGAAAATGAATAATAATTATTTATTAAATTCAAAGTAAAGCATAATTTATATTGGTGGAAAGCTAAGAATCTCCTTTAAAAACCCTTTTTGTTTCATCAATTTTGGGTAGAAAAAAAGTCATCAGCCACATACCCTACACATACCCATCATATTGCCACTTTTTGGTCCATCATGATCCTGCACATACCCTTTGGTTGTTAAGGTACTCCTCTATAGTAATCTCAGGCTGAGACACCATTCCCTCCTCAAGATAAGCTCAAGGGTGTCTTGAACTAGGGGCTTGACATATTAGATTATTGGAACCCTCTATTGGTTGGTAAATTACATGGATAAGGTGATTCATGAGGTGGATAAGGAGGATAGGGAAATTGGTGAGACTATTTCTGTTGTTGTTGTTCCATAAGTTTCTAGCCTGTGATCAAGTGACAATGGGCATGAAAGTAAGAATGATCATATGATGAGGATAATGTAGGACTCAAGGACAAGACTAAGTGATGGTGATTGGATTATTGATTAAAATATTGGTTAGATAGTTGATTGATTAACAGGGTGACTGACTAGATGATTGATTGGATTGAATTGATGAGAGGATAATTGATGAGATGTTTGATTGGTGGAGCACCCTAATTGGATGTGATAACTTGGTTTGATGATGATTTGATGGATTGTTACTTGAGGTAGCCTTATGTTCTCAAGAAAACTTAATGATTATGACAATGATGATGATGATTGGATTGTACTTGAGATATGAAATTTTCTCAAGCACTCAAGATGATTATGATGCAAACTAACCTCTTTCTGAAGGAAAATTGTTTTTTTTTATGATCATGACTAACTCAAGATGGACTAAGCTCCTAGGTGAGCATATAGATGATGATGTTTCTAAAATGTCCTTGTGTGATTGGTTGAATGGCGATGAATTTTGAAAAATTAAATCAAATGAAAATGGATGCTACAAAAGATAGGAAGGTGATAAAATTCTTTCAATCATTGATTTGGACTCAAAATAAAGAGGTATTTCATTGGTCAAATAGGTTCACTCTCTAGTTTTTGTATGGGACATAGATCTATCCAAGAATAGATTATTTATTCCTCTGTAATATATGTATATGCCAATGCTCAACTACCTCTAAGTGAATCCAAAATTCCTATGTAGCAATGTAACCACCTATGAGGGACAACTAGGGGTGGACAACACAACTACCTATGGAAATAGAAAAGATGCTTATAGACAAAGAGGATCCACCTATGGAGGATGGAAGGTAATGTACATAAATGGTCAGTGTATCCACCTATGAATAAAGTGAAACCACCTATGGGAAGAGTGGATCTCTCACTGAAGAGAGTGAGTCCACCTATGTAAAATGATACAGGGATGGACTAGGGATGACCATGTAGTTTCTATTGTAGATAGTGTAACTAACTATATTTAGAGTGTAGCTGCCTCTATGTAAAGTAGATCCACCTATGGAGATGACTAACTAGATTGACTAGACTAGATGTCGATACACAACCACCCATGGACAACTACAACTACCCAAGAACAGAGTGGAGTTACCTTTCAAGAGAGAAGATATGCCTCTAAAGGATAGGGAGATGACTTGATGACAGTGAAAAAAAAATCAAATAGTCAAACACTAACTAGGATAGACACAAGAAAATCACTAGTTTTGCATAAGAATACACACTAGGTAGTACAAACCTATATTAGTCAAGTGGGTTTGTAAAATTAGTGTAGGCCCATTGGCCTTGCGGCCAATACTCCTTGATACTTGGGTGGAGAACCATTTATCATGAAGGTAGATAGCTAGAGATATGTTGACACAAGCTCAATATCATAGGTGCACCTTCTCTCTCTCCTTCAGAACCATCAAAGTTATCCTAAAGATTTATATATCAAACTAAGGGAATACACAATGAGTAACTTTAGGGTATGATACACATCCCTTGCACTACACTAAGTCGCGACTGAAAACAAGTCTTATGCTAAGATAACATAAGCTCTCTAGTAGATCCTCTAAATACCAAGAGGGTGCATGAGGCACATCCATGAACACCAATCCATCACAAGTGTGGGCCAAGAAATTTTGGTAGGAAAGCTTGGACCAACCCTGCATGCCTAACTTAGATCACCCAAATATCAACAATTCACTAAACATGGGACAAGTAGATTAGGGTATAAATTTTATTTTGTCCCTTTATATACCCCACTAGTTCATGTGGTCGAGGTTATCCCTTGGGGTAATTAAATCCCCAAGTAGGCCTCCTAAAGGGAAGAGAATTCTAGACATTTTTGATCTATAGGCTCGCACGTAGCACAAGGTGACAACATACATGCAACTAGGACTCTTAGGTAGACTCACAAATAGAATTGGATCAAGTTGTGATTTTTGATCCCTGTGCTCATTGTATGGTACAAGGGGAGAGTATACATCAACAACATGATCCCAAACACAACAATAATATTTAATTTATGCTTTAAGAAATTGAAGGGTTCCTAGCTGGTATGAAAAAATTACTAATACTTGTCTTCAATTGATCATCCTATAAGAAATGTGTTAGCATTTTTATCCTCCGGTCTTGGAAAAATGAAAGTTACGATTGACTAATAATACTCATAGGAACATATAGGATATATTAGTAGATCAATGGCAAGATATAAATTAGTTCAAATTCTAGAATAGACTGCATGCAAAAAATTACCAACATAACTGCATGTGAATAGGGAACAACCACATCTGAAACTGTGCACAAGCACCTCTATAACCTGTGGAGTAACCTCTAAAGATCTTCTTAACACAAATGTAGGTCTGACCTTAAAGAAAATTATCTGCCTATTTAGTTTCAAGTTCACCTCTATAACTAGCTTAACCGCCTCTAAAGACCCTTGTTATTTTGTGTGCAGATTCACCCTTCTACAGGTTACATCCACCTCTATAACCTTCAAGGTTGCCTATCCACTAACAATTTTTCCTCCAAATATTTCTCTACTAATGACTACTGGTCTCGAAGCACATCTACCCATCTATAAGCCACAACTAACTCTGTGTCAAGTGTATTTGTTTGTCTAGGAGTCTATGCAACTCTGTAACTAAAACTCCAAGGAAAAAGATTAAATGACCTATGAAATGGGTCTCACCAGACATTCCAGACTCGGGCATGCCAGAAATGTGTGTAGTGTTTTTTAATCTACTAAAAATGCAAGGAAGTGAAAATACCAAGTAAAAGACAAAAACAAAATAAACACTCAAGTTTAGGGAAGGATGAAACTCAAACCTACAAGAAACCCAAAAAATTTAAGTCCACCTTGAGCTTGATAGAGAGATTACCCCTTTGATTGGTTGCTTTGTATGCTCTACACCCATTTTTATAGCATAACAATTTGTTTTTCTTGAGAGTACATGTAGTGTGTAATGTGTCATGTATGAATGGAAAATAACTATATTTTAGACATTATTAAGAGAGGAAAATGATGAATGGCCAAGATTGAAAAGAGGGAGGAAAACCCTCAAGGAGATGACATTTTTCATCCTATGGGGGAATATGAAGGTGATGTGGAGATGAGGTGGAGGTACTTGAAAGTACCTTGGGAAATGGCAAGATCTCCTCATCAAGGATTTGTTTGTCCATTCTTCCCAAATCATGGGATAAGAGGACAAGAGGGAATTTAAAATTCCCTAAAATCCTCATGTAGATTTGTGAAAAGGAATTTAATATTCCTTGGAGAAGGTGAGAGGAATTAAAAATTCCTCAAAGTATTAGAGGAATAAATATAATTTAAAATTCCATAGGAGGCATGGGTGTGACTTCTCCAAAAGGAGAAAGTCATAAATGAGGTTTCAACTTAGGGTGTGCCATAAATGGCATGGGATTAGGTTAGGTTAAACTTTGGGTTTTGATTGTGCAAACATGAGGTTAGGAAAGTGATTACATGGGTAATGGAGATTAAGCATCCAATTGCACTTTATGGAGGATGTGACATTAATCCTAATTAAAGGTGTGCACATCCTAATAATAGATTAGGCAAGTTAATCATGATTATTCATGGATTATGGAGGATGTGACATTTGGAGAGAGGAAGGGGGTGAATTACAAGTTGATTTCAATTCATATGGGATAATGACTAGATTAAATAAATTGGTCTATTTATTTAATCTAGAGAAGAAATGATAAAATGGTAAATCATTTAATTATGTAATTAAATACTTTATGAAACATTAGAAAAATGATGAATATTAATTAAATAATAATGATATTATTTAATTAACATAGATCAAAAGATGGAACAGGTGAAACAACAATAAATTTGACCAAACATAAATGGTAAAATTTAGATGTCTACATCTATAATCTTGTCCAATACTCTGCCCCATCCGATGCTAAATAGATGGGATATCTTATCTATAATAATTCATACTATGATGAGGCTAGTTTTAACAAGTATCACATCAGGAACCCTTCCAGTATATGGTTACAAGTCTACCTATCAATCCACATCATAAAAGTGTCTTTCCTTCATAACCCACTCCAAATATGCAAGTCCAAGGATAACCTCATAAACCACTTGCCCATCATGAATAGGAACTCTCAAAATGTGCCACACATCCTCCAATGTAACCATGGCCTTGGAAATAGGAAGGTGGAAATAAGAAGCCTCCAAGTGCCATCACTCAATTAGCACGATAATCAATGCACAATGCACCTATACCTCAAGCATATACACAATGTAGTACAATCCAATTGTATGGAGGAAATCAAGCTCTACATATGAGAAGCTCTCTATCCTATCCAAAATTTGTGGGCAACACTCTCGAGAAAGGAATGGAACAAGGATGGCCTACAAGCATGATGCTCACAATCTCAAGGTTCTATTTTTTTGCATGAATTAAAGTTGAAAATGCTTAAAGAAAAAAAGTGAGCCTTTTTACAAAGGAATCACACTATCATCTTACAAAAGAGTAATATTTTTACAAAAGTGTTGCTTTATTTCAAAATCATTGCACTACTCTAAAAATCTAAAGCATTAACTTTTGTTCACAATGTCGAGCTGAACTAGTGAAAAGCATTGCTATATTACAAAAGTGGCATGATATTTCCAAAGATGCAACATTATTGCAGATACCCAATTCTTTTGTCAAAAGAATCAATTCGTGAGACACGAGCATCAAATTATGTTTCCATATCATCACAAAAATCTTGATGCATTTTTTGGACCTACTTCTAGCCTACATTTTTCTATCTAAAAATATGTGCAAAAGAATGTTTATTAGGGTACGTATTGACATCCTGCATTGGTTGACAACTAGAACTCATGGAACTAATTTGTGTGATGTACAAGAAGAGTTGTGTGTGTCATTATTTCAATTTCTCCACAAGAAATCTACGCAAAATCTCTCTAAGCTCTCTGATCTCTCAAAAGAAAAGTGTGCATATGAGCTTGAAACTGACCCAAATTTACATATATGCATAGCCAAACCTAAGATTTTCCCTTGCAACTTAATTTTCTTCCTTCATATTCTATCTTGATCACTTTATCAAGGTTATATGACTTATTTTTCATCCTCTATGTATTTGAACCACTCCTGTGACTTTATCACAATCTCAACCTAAAAATTAGTTTTTCCACTCAATTTCTCAAGGGGGCAGTAGACAAGCATTCCTTCATCTATTGGTGCATAGTGGGGCTATTGAAATGAAAAATGAAAATGAAAGGGAGGTGAATTAGTTGTAGAAAATTTAAACCTTCAAAACCCTCTAAAATGATCAAATCCACATGCATTCATTAAACCCTTGTTCTATTAGTATGATTAAACATGGAATGCACATAAAAAAAATTAAAATCATAGCATCATACACAATAGAACACTAGATTTACATGGAAATCCCAATGAGGGAAAAACCATGGTGAGGATTAGCTCATAATATAAGTAATTGAAAAATTGGTACAAGGGCTCACTGCTAGAATTGGACACACTGTCCAAAAGGCCTCACATCTAGGGTTCACTTCCATAGAAAGAAATATAAGAAGATAGAAGAAGAACGTTACACAAAGAACACTTCTCAATGCAACAAGAAAATCCACCATAATTCTCACACACTTTCGCATCCTTTCTGGAATGATCTCAAATGCCTTTAGCTCACTACCTTCAAGAACCTTAACACTGAAATTCACACTGCTCTACTCAAACTCACATCACACACTTCACTCACATTAATATTACATATATATTGATTCACATTTCATTAATTCCTTAACTCACAATAACACCAAACTTATTTATATCATCCTCAACCTCAAAAACTTTGAAAAAGGTCGGAAACTAGCCATTATACATACAAATTCAAAATAGGTCAGCACCTAAACATTCTCGTGGTGGATAGGAATGAAAGGTGATCTACAAAAATCCTTAATTAGGACCCAAATAGATCCCAACACACTTAAGCATGCTTCTACAAGCCTTGCATGTATTTTTAAACACAAGGTCAACCAATACCTATGTTAAATGCCAAAAACATTTAGTACACACTTCCTCAAATCAATCTGAAAGTTGAAAGTTCTGGTCAACATAATTCACTTGAACACGATATAGATTATTTCATGAACTAATTGAGATTCATCAAACACTTCATCAACCTCACATCATTAAAATACTTCAACCTATAAAAAATGTTAACCCTTAGTTGCACACTGATAAATGAAACTCACTCTATATAGAAACAATCCCCCCTTTGTCATTGATGGAAACAAAAGATGTGAAAATCCAACAAAGACAACACACACACACACCCTATTTTATGATTAGATAGCCTACACAAAATTCCTGAACTAGCCCCCCCTTACAGTTTTCTCTCTCCCTTTGATAATAGTGATGCTCTAATACTTTACATGGTTTTCTCTCTCTCTGAGTAGATAATATTTTTCACTTGAATCTCTCTCCCCCTTTGACATCAATGGAAAAGGAAAAAAAATGCATTATTCTCCCCCTTTGACACTAAACCAAGAAACTTTCTCTAAACACTCCCCCTTAGGAGTATACCCAAACAAATAAGCAACTCAATGACAATACATGACACTACCTACTCCCCCTGAGAGGTAGCCACCAACATCAGTCTAGACAAGAGATATATCTATAGATCAACTAGACTGATGCATCTCCATATGCATCTAGTTCAAATAGGGAGGGGTGATAACCCCCAACTTTTCTTGAAGATACTCAAAAGTATCCTTAGGAAGAGCCTTAGTAAATATATCAACAATTTGATCCTTTGTAGGAATATACTCAAGATTTACTTCATTCTCCACAACCTTTTCTCTCAAAAAGTGATACCTGAGAGATATATACTTTGTCCTTAAATGTTGTAGTAATAGAAAAAGTACGCATTTTTTCCTTGGTTTGATAATTGACATTAAAACTGAATTAATGATGTGTTGGAGTGGTGTTGTAAAGTGTTGTACACATTCACACTATTCTAGGACCTTTATTTGACTAAAACATGCCTTAACTGATCCTTTACAAAAGTGTTGTAAAGTGTTGTAACACACTTTCACACTTTTCTAGGATGTATTTTCTTAATTAAGCCTAATGGGCCTCTTTCAAATAAAATTTACATAATGTGTACCTTGTTTAAGTGTTGTAAAGTGTTATAAAAAGCTTTCACATTTATCTAAGTGGTCATTAATTAATTATGGGTAATTGGAGTAATTAACCCCCTTTTAATTCAAATTTAAGCCTTAATTTTGACAGCTCCTAAAGATCTATCTCGACACTTATAATATAATTAACAAAATATTTCATTGGGAAAGGTTAGGTCTTGGAAAATGGTGCTAGGAGCCATTCACCCTAGGTGGCGAATGGGTTCTCCCTTAATAGGACCCCTCTTTCTCAGTTGATCTGGAATGGGTTTTTAGCACTCTTTCAATCCCTTGAGGTTAGGTCCTAGTAACCTAAGCCAGGACCCATTCGCCCCAAGTGGTGAATGGGTCCTCCCTTATGAGACCCCCCTTTTTGAATTTCATTCTGGTAGTAATTTAATAAAGTTTCTTTTTAGATCTAGTGTCGGCATTAGTTGTTTGAATTTTAGGGTTAATCTCCTAATTTAGTATAAATAAGGAGTTAATTCACATTGTTTCTCCTAGCACTCTCAAGTATTCAAGAACTATAGAAAAGTAGAGTTCACAAGAGCATTACAACAACATTCATAAGGCATTTCAAGGAATATTTCAAGAGTTTATTGTAGCAATTCAAGGTCATATCATGTCGAGGGTTTGATGCATTCATTCATGTTGTTGAGCTAAAGAAGTGGATGTAGCATTGAAGATCTACTTGCAACCATTTTTCAAATCACATTCAAGGATCCAAGATCTACATTATTCATAGCCACTACATGCTAGTTTGCAAATCTATTTCACAAGACAATATCCAAGGTGATATCATTTACATTATTTCACATTCATGCTTCATTTCATCATTTGGTTTGATTACCTACAAGGAGTTTGACCGAGGAAAATCCCAATTCACTAAAAAAAACCAAGTTTTTCTACCCTTGAATGTGTTATTGCAGATTTATAGGTTGAAGATCAAGTGGAGCAAGTTTGGAGCAAAATTGTCAAAGTTGTCAAGTTGCAAAAGTTGTCATTCAAAGTGAAAAATCAAGGAATCAAAGCTACAAAATTGTATACATACTTTCAGAAGTTGATAATAGGCAATTTGAGAGTGCATACATCAATGAATAGGATCCTAAAATCAGTTTTCCAACCCTAAAAGGACCCATTCACCACTGAAGGCGAATGACTCCTCTATAGCTCAAAAACAACTTTTTGACTAGGTACATAGTTTTTATGCTCTAAAAACTTCCCCCATAGTTGCTATAATAGTTAGGTAGCATTTCTATTTGTTATTTGTATCTTTTTGATCTCATAATTACATCTTTTTGTAGTGATTTAGTGTGAAAATTTTTAGTGGTGTATCCTCTTGCTCATGCATTTGGGTCTACCCTATTTTTCACCCAATCATTAATGGTGAACCCAACATATTGAACATTGTAATTTTTTATTTTTGGAGTCTCTCATTGCATCTTAAGTTAGTTCTCACATTGAATTAAGATCCCATTTAGGGCTACTTGTTTTGCATTGAAATCTTGCATATCATATAGGGTTTAGATTTGCATTGTTTTTGTAGACACGTAAAATGTACTGATTGACATTGTGCATCTAATCCTAACCACTAACATCGTTTCATCCTAAGTCATCCTTCAATCTAACCATTTAATCAAATACCCTTATCTGATTAAATTCATCAATATTCTTCTCTTAATTAAATAAATCAGTTATCTAATTAAAACACCTTCTCTCTCGATAATTAAATCAACCTGTATGATCTAACTATCCCCATTTAATTAAATAGTCAATTTTATTTAATTAAATATCTAAAAGTCTATCTATTAAATTAAATAAATTAAAACCTTATTTAATTTAATCTAACATCATCTCTGTTAATTAAATAAATCATGAATCTTTATTTAATTAATCTCTTATCACATTCCTCTCATATTTGATTTAAATAAATCCACAAATTTAAGTCAAATAGGTCACATCACTTAATCTCTTCATTAAATTAATTAACTTGGATTAATTTAATCTCATATCATCTCCCATCCTCTAGCTTTTCCCACTTGCACATGAAAATAGATTTAATTGATTTATTAAATCTCTATTTTCTTCAACAAAACATCTTTTGAGGAATATTCCCCAAATTTGAATTCAAATTCCAAGTGGGATAAGTCCTTCCAACAAGGCATTAACTCCATCTTACATGTCCTTTTCCTTGAGCCAAGTGGCATTTAATGCATTCTTTCTTCCCTCTTGCATGTCATTTCAACAAATTCAAAATTCAAAATTCAAAATATGCATTTATTGGCACAATCATCAAAACTTGCACATCCTCCATCCACTCACAAGTTGACAAGTGGCACTTTTCCATCGGATAATTCTTAGTCCCACATTGCTCTATTTTGGGCATGCTTTCAACTTTTCAATCTATAAATAAGAGGCTAATCTCCTCATTTCATCATCCACAATTTGAGTAAACTTACAATGCTCAAATCATTAGCAAATTCCATACATTATCATTGAATCTTAGCTAGGTTATGCAGGTTTTGGTATTCAAGCACTCACCATTCTTCACCAAAGTGGATCATTCATCAGCATTCATCAAGTTTGCATCCTAGGAGTTTGGAAAGGGCCAATTTTCACATCAAATTGGCACCAATTCCCCAATGGGATCAAGAGTTTGCTTGTTTAATTAGGATTCAATCTCTTTTTTATTGTTTTTTTATTGTGTTCTTCATCTCTTTTCCTAATTTAAACTATGCTAATGGATTTCATGGGGAATCTTTATTCTTTCTTGCATCTCACCATCTAATGTGTTTCTTTATGTTGTTTTGCAGGTATTAGGATTGGGGTTCGACAATTTTGCATCTCTCTAAATCTGAAAATTACAAAAAAAAATCAATCATTTTGCATCTCATTTAGACCTCATAAAATTGCATTTGAAAATTAAAAAAAAAATCATTTCAAATTAGGCCTTCAATTTCATCTAAGTTTCATTACATTTTTGCATTGAATTTATGGAAAATCTAAAGCTGCAATTCATTGTCTCAGACCTAGAACTAAAAGATATAACTAAGAACTTGAAAATCATTTAAAAACAATTTTAAAATACCTAACTAGGACCCATTCACCCTTACTGGTGAATGAGTCCCTGATCAGGTCTGATTTGAACCTTCTGGCAACTGAAAAATCATCAAAATTCACAAAAAAATCACAAAAAAATCTCAAAAACATCTAACTAGGACCCATTCGCCCTTACTGGTGAATGAGTCCTTGTTAGCTACTGCTCTAGATTTTTAAGACATTAAAATATTAGTTTTTATCTTCTATTTGGTGTTGTTAGCTTTCTATTTCAATTTCCTAATTTGTTGTTTCATCAATTTCATTGCATTTATCTTAAATTGCTTCATTTTAGTGCATTGTTAAAAGTTCAAAATTGCATCAAAACATTTCATTTTCAGCTTATTGCATTGTGTAATCAGTAAATTGCATTGCTTAGCATCTGAAAATTGCATTTCATTCTAGGCTATTGCATTTCCCCTTTGCTATTATATGGTTTGCACACTAGGGTTGCAAAACTTGTATGAGCTTTACAACTTGGTGTCCTATTCACAATTCTATTATAAGACGTAGTTTGAGGCTCATGTAATCCAGCAATCTCTCACTTGTCATGGATCTTGGGTGCTCTAACTCTCTTTCTGATAGTGTTGAGAATCAACCCTCCATGGCTCATAGTTTGCATACTTCACTTCCCATGACTTCACCTCCTACAATCAATGTGCATGATATCATTGACAAGCTAGATGAACAACTAGAAAACCTACAAGCCCATATCCTTAATGAATGTATAGACATTAGCTTGGTTCTCATTATAAAAAAATCTAAGGAAAGTGCTTAAAACTCGAAATGAAACACAAATCCTCTATAGCCTTAGTTGCTTCATTCATGGATACTTGAACAAACAAGACAATAGAAACATACATGCCACAATTAATCCTCCTACTGAAACTAAGAAAAATATTAACATTGATCATGATCATATGCAACCACATCCCGTAGAGTTTGTGATAGCATTTATTGAAGCTAAACCTCATAAGGGATCGACTAGACAACCTCTTGACATTAATTTCTCACAAAATTGCATACCTAAACGTGCACCTAAGGGCCCTCTTTACATATTTGGTTGAATCAATAGTAAGCCCACTAATGGGATATTGATGAGAGAATGTGATCACAGAAAAATTCTTATATGTGAATGAGCTATATCAAGAAATATTTGATAACCTAAAAGCATGGATCAAGACACATAATGGATTTTCTTTCCCTATGATAGGATTGATAGATCTCCCTTTAAAAGTGGGAGCAGAAAAATTAACAGTCTCATTCTCCATCATTCCACAATTAGACCAATTTCATGTGAAGCTAGGCTATCCATGGCTTTGCTCGATGAATGTTTTCCTAAAAAGAGTGTTGAACTTGATGCATGTCCTAGTTTGGCACTTGATGTTATCCCTTTGGCTACTTACCCACATTCTATTTATAATGACCATGATTAGAAGCCGAATGACCTACTTTAGGTTGACTCACTTATGCCTTACTAGTCTTTTGATTTTTCACTTTTCTTTTTGTGATTGCATGTGTGTAATGTGACCCCCCATGATGTTTTGTTTGATGTATCCTCTCTATTTTGTGCATTCTTCTATATGTTTCTTCATTCTTGTCTATGTCATAATCATTTTTCATTTTTCTTGTGTTTTCCATTTTGGGATGAAGCAAGGCGTCAAGACATTTAAGTCTCTTCCATCTTGACCCAAAAGCTTTTCCTTTATCTTTTTCATTTGTCTTTTTTTTCCTTTTGTGGATGACACAAGGCGTCGAGACATTTAGGTCTCTTCCATTTTGACCCAAAATATTTTATTTTTATCTTTTTCATTTGTCTTGTGTTTTCCTTTTGGGGATGATGCAAGGTGTTGAGACATTTAGGTATCTTCCATGTTGACCCAAAATATTTCCTCTATATTTTTCATTTGTCTTATATTTTCATTTTGGAGATGATGCAAGGCATTGAGACATTTATGTCTCTTCCATGTTGACCAGAAAGGATTTTTCTTTATTTTCGCTTTCTTTGTGTCATTCTTCTAGTTCTATGAGTATTTGGGGAATGATGATAGTTCCATGCTCTATGACAACATTGTAGCATAGACATACTAACCCCAAATCCATAGATCCCTTATGTGTTTCTGGGGGAAACAATTCCTTCCTAATTCATGACGTACCTTATTTTAGAAACATATAACTTGGCATAGGGTTTTCTGAGGAAATATCTCATGAATTAGGATCAAAATATTGGCTAATTTAAAGCAATTTCTCATAGTAATGGTGTAGCAATCACTTTAAAGTGGGGGCATACATAGATGACATATTTTTGGAAAAAAATTCATGGTGTGACTTTTCATTTTTCTTGTGATGTGTCTTCTTCTTGGTGGTGTCATTGGGTTTGATGTCATCCAAGAGTGTACAATCTACTAACATGGCATGTGCAAATGAGGCATCCCATGGGTGACAATCTAACACTTTGACTTGTCCTCTCTTGGAGACATTAGGCACAATGCTCCCTAAGAGGAAGACCATTAAATTAACAAAGAAAAATCCCCTTTAACAAAATTTTCACATGACAAAAGCATTTACATAAACCATTTACATTGTGGTGCCTTATTGAAGTTATTAGGAGGATAAATTTGGTATGGTTAGTATGATGGGAAGTTGATACATTGGCATGACTTCCTCATTATATGGTGAGAAGTCGATACACTAGCATGACTTTCTCACTAAAACACTTCTTTGGGGCAACTCACCTAGTGGACAGACTGGGGTTCCACTACCCCAGAGTGAGTAGCATATGTTATGGACAAACAACCCTATCTCACATCATGTTGAAACAATTGTGCTTGATCCTTTATTTTTGTTTATTTTTTCTTGGCCTTTGATAGGTTATGATCATGTATCTTTGTTATTGTTTCATACTTAAGTTTCTTGGATGTCTACTTTAGTGTGAGTTTGGCATGGGGTCATCCTCTCACTGAAGTGGGGAAAAATGTAGTAACAGCAAAAGTAAGCCTTTTTTCCTTATTTGGTTTGATAATTGACATTAAAACTGAATTAATGATGTCTTGCAGTGGTGTTGTACACATTCACACTATTCTAGGACCTTTATTTGACTAAAAAATCCCTTAACTAATCATGTGCAAAAGTGTTGTAAAGTATTGTAACACACTTTCACACTTTTCTAGGATGTATTTACTTAATTAAGCCTAATGGGCCCCTTTCTAATAAATTGTACATAATGTGTACCTTGTTGAAGTGTTGTAAAGTGTTTTAAAACACTTTCACATTTATCTAGGAGGCCATTAATTAATTTTGGGTAATTGGAGTAATTAACCCCTTTTAATTCAAATTTAAGCCTTAATTTTGATACCTCCCAAACATCTATCCTGAAAGTTATAATATAATTAACAAAATATTTCATTGGGAAAGGTTACGTCTTGGAAAATGGTGCTAGGACCCATTCACCCTAGGTGGCGAATGGGTCCTCCCTTAACAGGACCCTCATTTTTTGGTTGATTTGGAATGGGTTCTTAGCCCTCTTTCAATCCCCTGAGATTAGGTCCTAGTAAACTGAGCTAGGACCCATTCACCTTAGGTGGCGAGTGGGTCCTCCCTTAATAAGACCTCCCTTTTTTAATTTCATTCTAGTGGGAATTTAATAAAGTTTCTTTTTATATCTAGTGTCGGCCTTAGTTGTTTGAATTTTGGGGTTAATCTCCTAATTTAGTATAAATAAGGGGTTAATTCACATTTTTTCTCCTAGCACTTTCAAGTATTCAAGCATTATAGAAAAGTGGAGTTCACAAGAGCATTACAAGAGCATTCATAAGGAATTTCAAATCATATTTCAAGAGTTTATTCTAGCAATTCAAGGTCATATCATCATGTCAAGGGTTTGATGCATTCATTCATGTTGTTGAGCTAAAGAAGTGGATGTAGCATTGAAGATCTACTTGCAACCATTCTTCAAATCACATTCAAGGATTCAAGATCTACATTCTTCATGGCCACTACATTATAGTTTGCAGATTTATTTCACAAGACAACATCCAAGGTGACATCATTTACATTATTTCACATTCATGCTTCATTTCATTCATTTCATCATTTGGTTTGATTACCTACAAGGGGTTTGATCGAGGAAAACCCCCATTCACTAACAAACAACAAGTTTTTCTTCCCTTGAGTGTGTGATTTCATATTTATAGGTTGAAGATCAAGTGGAGCAAGTTTGGAGCAAAATTGTCAAATTTATCAAGTTGCAAAAGTTGTCATTCAAAGTGCAAAATCAAGGAATCAAAGCCACAAAATTGCATACAGACTTCCAGATGTTGATAATAGGGAATGCGAGAGTTCAGACATCAAGGAATAGGATCTTGAAATCCATTTTCTGAAACCCTAAAAGGACCCATTCTCCACTGAAGGTGAATGACTCATCTATAGCTCAAAAACAACAACTTTTTGACCAGGTACATAGCTTTTTATGCTCTAAAAGCTTCCCCCATAGTTGCTATAACAATTAGGTAGAATTTTTTATTTTTATTTACATCTTTTGGCTCTCATAATTACATCTTTTTGTAGTGATCTAGTGTGAAATTTTTTAGTGGTGTATCCTCTTGCTCATGCATTTGGGTCTACCCTATTTTTCACCCAATCAAATGCATCACTGAATTATTTGAAATTTTAATTGCACTTGTGTTATCACAGAAGATAGAAATAGGTTTATCATATACAACTCTAGTATCCTTCAATTTTTGTCTCATCGATAATACCTATGTACACCATGATGTTGCTGCAATATACTCATCCTCTACAATGGATAAAGAAATTGAATCTTGCTTCTTGCTCAACCATGACACTGATCTACATCCAATAATGAATGCACTAGCACTTGTAATTTTCTTTTCATGAACAAAACTAGCCCAATCTGCATCTGTATAAGCACTTAATGTGAAATAAGTATCCTTAGGATACCACGAGCCATAATTTGAAGTGCTTCTTAAGTAGTTTAATATCCTCTTCATATCTGCAACATGTGTTTCTTTAGGATCCTCTTGAAATCTAGGTACAAGAAAAATTGCATGCATGATATCCGTTCTAGTAGTAGTTAGATATTGTGAGACGAGGATTGTTAGGGTAGGTCAATTATGCTTGATCCATGATGAATCAAAGCATAAATTAGCCACTGAACCTCAATTTACCAAACAAGATCATTCAAATTGAAAAGTTAAACTAAGCATTTATTGAAACTGAAAACTACAAACTATGAAAATAGTTAAATTCTTACTCACCCATTTGAAACTTATCCTATTTTGGAATTGGTGTCGTGTTGATGTGGAACAACGAACCTTTCCCAATCTTGTGATTAGTGAACTTGTTTCAATTGATTCTATGGAAGAGAATTGATGAAACCATTGTGATAAATGGATGAAAACCTTATTTATTCTAATTTGAACATGATGCAAGCTAAGTTAACATGATTTTATAATACAATTGATCTAACTATGCAATTTCTAAGCTAATATAAGCTAATTCTAAGCTAAAAGATGGAAACCCTAATTCATATACAAACTAAGATGGATGCATGGAAGCAATTAATGGATGATTTAAGCTATTATGCTACTAAAATGGACTAAATTAAGCTAAAAGTGAGTAAATTGAGAGTATGGATGCAAGTGAATTCAACAACATGACTTTGCAATTGAAAGATAGATCCATTTGTCTCCAAATAGTGTTCTATTTATAGGAGAGAAAATGAGAAATGGAGGGTTGAAATCAAAAAGATTAATCAATGGTCCAAGATGAAGGAGATGAGAGACATGGATCATGGATTCTCATCAATGGATGAGAATTCATGATGGGATTTAATCAAGGGCTCACATTTTCTTCAAACAAACACACTTTTGCCCTGCTCACACAAGTCAAAGGTGAGTTTTTAAAAAGGTTAAAAGTTAAAACTTGCATTAGAAGCTAAGTGAAAATATCCCTTTTTCAAATGATGGAGGAATAAGAATATTCCTTGGAATATTCATTTGGGTGAGGATAAAAGGAATTTTGAAAATTAAAAGAAATTCCTAATTGTGCAAAAAGGGGATAAGGAATATTCCATGGGAATATTCCCCTTTTAGAGGAAAATTAGTTTAATTGCAAATTAAACAAGGTTTAATCATGCAATTAGGGGATTTAGAAGAATTAAAGTGTTTATTCATTAAATTAAATGATTTAATGAATATTGGAGAGATGAATGATATTTAATTAAATAACTTAGGGTTATTTAATTAAATAAGATGACTTAGGGAATTAAATTAAATATTTTGATTTATTTAATCTAATGAGACGAAATTTTAGTGTGAAGGGGGAGTGAATTAACCTGAATTGATGAATTAGGTTAATGGACAAAAATTATGCTATTATTTAAATTAGCTAGGTTAATTTAATTAATTGAGTGAAAAGAGGATGGATTTAAAGAGGAAATGATGTTAGTAAACCTGTTTCGAGTGTATGATATCATTTAGGACATTTTTCAGTATCTACATTTTCCCCTCTTTGAAGCAAGGTACCTGCTGCTTCAATTCAAAGAATAATGCTCCTTGGATTAAAACTACTACTTAAATCAAAAAAATAATTTTTATTTTATTTTTTAGATGCCCCAGTGGAAGGATAAAGCTAATTCCCTGCCCCCTTGAGAAATCGGGTGGAAATTTTGAAATTTTGGTTGATTTCTCGATAAAGGTTAAAAGCTACCCCAAGGGTCCAGAAAGGCTCCAGGATGCAAGAATTATGCCAAAAATGCAAAAAATGATGCATAATTAGGTTCTTATTGGAAAAATTGGTGAAAATGGTGATAAACCCTAGCTTGAAGGTGAAATTAGGGAAAAAAACCCTAATTTTCTAGCATAAATAAGCCAAGAAGGGTCACTTTCAATTCATTTGTGCATTCACACTTGAGAGATTCTTCCTATTTTGAGTTGTGACCCTTTGATGAAATGGTGTGATGAGAGCTTCCTAGGAACATTTTTTATCGAGTTCCAGAGTATCAACGGCTTCCAGGCACAGGACCACTGGTATGTAACTCCAAACTTGATTTGAAATTTGACTTTTTGATGCATTTATTGCACTTTAAAGTTTAAACTTTGGTGGCATCACTATATAGCAACACCCATTTTGCAATCAGCGATGCTCAAATGAATTATAGTGACACATGCTTATATATGGCGATGTTATTCATGATTTAAAATTAGGGTTTCTAATTTTAGATTGTGACGCATGCTTATATAGCGACACACTTGTCGATTTAGAAATCAGGGTTAGGGTTTTCCAAATATTAAATCGCGACACCAATGTATTTGGCAATGCACTTTGTGATTTACAATTTGAAATGCTTTCGGGTGTCACAATTTGAAATTTAAATATAGCGATGCCATTGTAAATAGCAACGCTATTGTGATTTTTGAGCTGAAAATTTTAAATTGAGTCAAATTTCCTCATTTTTTTTTTACGTCGTGCGCTTCATGAGTGCAGGAGATCATCCCACCACTAATTTTGTGCAAGCATAGAACCACCGTGTTGGAGAGACTAGACAATTTTTTAGAGTTATGCTAGGAGCACCTAGGAGAGATCAACCTCTGGTATGTTGCATATGCACCCGTCATCTGGACACATTTAGCTATGATGACTACTTTATGCGAGATATGGCATGTGAGACCTCATCTTTTCATCTTCCTACTGGCGATGCGATAGTTACGCTAGAGGATGTATGGTGTATTCTATGTTTGTTGATACATAGCGATCATGTGATCTATGAAGTTGATGTTGGACTTGATGCCTATCACAAGGTGATGGAAATGGAGGAAATTGCTTTAGTTACATCACAAATCAACCTTGAGTTGTACAGAGGTCACATAGCCACTTTTAGGTTTGGTGGCTCCTAACAAACACAGCAGAGGGTTCAACCCAGGATGGGGCTTGGTGTGGCATCGATGCTCCATAAGAGGACTCTTTTTACATGGGAGACTGTGATGTTTGCCTCACTATATCATGACATGCATGAATTCATTTATTGTGATGGGAGAGCCATTGGTGCATGGGTGACTCTGCTTCATATTTGGGTGTGGGAGCATATTTCCATGCTCTGACCTATTGTGCAGATGGCAGATGTGGAGCCAGATGATCCTATGATCTGGTGGTACAGAGGTGCAATTACATTGAGGCACACTAGATAGATTGGTCTCCCATACTGGCGACTAGTTATTTGATGATATGACAGTTTTCCAATGGCACTCATGGCTACAAATGCCACCATGGTATGATGATGTGAAACAATTATACTTTTCTAGGAAGAACCGATATATGCAAGGTCATGAGCACACCATTATTGAGAGATATTTTCTAGATAGGGTAGCTCAATAGTTTGGGGAGCCACATGATAGGCCAGATGACACTTACAGTGCCATTTTTTCTAGGTTGGCTCGATAGGTTCCCACATGGGGACCAACCATTCCAACTCCCGAGGTAGTCAATAGTTTTAGACAGTTAGCATCCTAGCCTTGGGCCTATGATTAGGGTCAAGTGGGAGCACAAACAATTCCTTCATATGATGCTTGGTTCACACCCCCACAATGTTTGATAGATCCAACAGGTGCTCCTCTGTGAGGGAGACTTAGAGGTAGAGGAGCAGGTAGAGGATGAGGACAGGGCAGCTAGGATGGCTAGGATGGGTAGGTTCCAAGGGCTCCACTAGTTGGATAATAGCCTCCTTAGCAACATCAAATTCAACAACAGGCAGGGCCACCACCACCACCAAATGCTAGAGATGCATAGATATAGCAGCTGCAGCAGCAGGTGCAAATTTTGACTATTACTGTTGAGTGAAACCAAGAATGGTAGAAGGTTGTGGGCATCATGACTGAGAGAGATCAAGCATTATAGTGGGTACTAGCCATGACCATAGAGAGGGATCAAGAGATTGCCCGATGCTAGCAAATTAAGGCTATGATGGTGGACACACATGGCAAGATTTTTTCAGCGAGATTATACAGAGAGTTCATGACAAAGGCCACATATTATAGGTAGCATTACTACCGAGATGTACCACAGGCACTCAGACAGCCTGATTTTTTGTAGTGTGGTGATGCACGACTGAGAGTTGAGGATCAACCTAAGAGGCAGGCCAAAGAGGGTAGCAACCATCAGGGCTAGCTTTTATGTATAGACACTTTTTCTTTTTTTCCCCATTCTTTACCATAGATATACATTCATGGGCTCCTTTTAGATAGCCTTGTAGATATTGTACTTATGATCGTTATACATACACTGGTCTAGATTTTGTACAATGACATTCATTTTTGATATATATACAATATGGATATATGATGTGATGTGCTCACTTTATTTCATGCTTATGATGTATGGATGCATATGATATGATATGCTTATATTTGATCATGTATGGATGCACTTTACTTGTGCCTATGTGATATGCGATGATCATGATATGGATGGATGCAATGTTATGTTCTTTTTTAGTATCTTTTCACGATATGCTATGAATGATATGTGATGCAAATGTTATGGATACAAATGATGTGGATGCATTTATTTTTGTGTATTTTCCATGCATTTTATGAGATTATTATGTATACATATGGATGTATGAATGCAAATTTTGATGATATGCAATGATTTAAAATGCTTATAATAACAAATCTATATTATTCATCACAACTCAAATGATAATGCAAAATGTATGATGTGATATGTAATGATTATATTGATGGATGTTTTATGATTATGCTATGATTATGAGATGCTTGTATGTTGATGGTTTGTGGATGCAGGGTGGATGCATTGATGATTTTTTGTTGACTGTCATGGTACCAGGTTAGCACAGAGAGAAAATAGAAGAATGAAGAATGAATGACCTTTGATTTCAATGATTGCTTCAAAAGATCCAACAAGTCCATGATCCATCAAGACTTTATTAGAGATGGTGATGATACATGAAAAATGAGGATGAAATACAAGATGATGAGTTGCTCACACTTCTGGACTAGGATTTTCTATCATTCCTTATTGTTTGATATAACACATAGATATGATGCATCAAGGTATTAATAACCAGGACAATGTTGTACCTAGTGTAATGGAATTTGACTCAACAAACAAATAGGATACTTCTTGTTCACATCTTGACATACAGAAATCTCATTCAAATGCAAGCTAGAAGCTTAGAATATATTGGACCAAATCATACGCAATAGTCAACAACATACCCTAAACGACCTTCCTACACACAACCAAGCAAGTATGCGCCAAGATTATTTTACAAGAGTATCCACAAGAACAACGAATTAAATACAATGATTGATGCCCCATTCCTTTCTCTCTAAATAATTTTTTGATAGACATCATCAAGAGGTTCTCTGAATGGGTCAATAAGATAAATCATAAGAAAAGATCATACACAAACAGTCAATGTTATCCATATCTCTTTCCTAGTTTAAGTATAGCTAAGGTGATGTCTAATATTGATGTACATTGTAGGAAGGATACATCCTAGGACATGTTGATCAATTGGTTGTTTGATGTTAAGATAATGATGCTAAGATGAGTTGTTGATACAAAATTCACTGGTGTATTTACCTATGATTTAGACTTTATATTTTGATGATTAGGTTCCCACTTTATGACTTGCTACACTTGTTTTTATTTGTTTTGCCAAAGGTTGAAGGTGATTGATTTATTATGGGTGAAATTTTATCGTAGGTGAAAGTGAAATGGGATGGATGGGTTTTGGATTTTCTGGAATATTTCAAATTTTTTGGTATTTTGAAAATGTTTTGAGGCTATTTTTGGTCTTTTTGAAAGTTTATGCAAATGTTTAGGATTTTCAAATTTTATGAGGTTGTTTAGGGGTTTTCAAGGATATTTGATGTTGTTTAGGTCTTTTGAATATTTTCAGATGTTTTTGTGTTTTCAATTTTCAAATGTTTTTGTATTTTTTGGTTTTTTGAATGTTTTGAGGATTTTCCGATATTTGGATGTTTTTGTGTTTTCTGAGATATTTGGATGTTTTTGGATTTTCAAGAATTTTGACCAAGAACCTAACCTAAAGACCTATCTTAGGGGCCTCGGGGGTTGATCAAAGATAAGCCATGCCTACATTATACATGCAGAGACCATGTAGTTGGACTGACTCGACCTATTAACAAGATGAAGATATGAATAGTGATGGAAAAGTCAGTTTATTATGACAGACTCCTAAATGAATGACCTAGGGTGTCTCGGGGGCACATCAATGATGGCCTTATCTACGTTCAAGCTCATAGACAACATAGTTTGAAAAGGGTGTGATTTTTTTTGGATTTTCAATGTTTGACCTTTTTAGGGTTTTTTATGTTTTGGATTTTTCCTTTACAATTTTTGAATGTTTTTTGGATTTTAGCTGCATAGGATTTTGCAAATGTTTTTAGATTTTCTTATGATCGTTTTATGAATGTTTTTGGTGTTTTCAAGATAATATTTTATGATTTTTTTGGGATTTTCAAGATAATATTTTTGATGACCACAAGATATACAATAACTCGATTATGATCCATAACTAATTTCCCCCAACGTGACAGGTTAGAATACTTCGATATAGGTAGGAAAAAATGACCTTTGTATTATGCCAAGTAGTACAAAAGGGATTGTGATACTTCACAATATCAAGCTATGATAAGGACATGATTAGGTGATGGGTGAATAGGATCAATAATGCGATGGATGGAGGGTGATACAAAGAATGATAGGATAAAGAGCCAAATAATGAAGGTGCTTTATTTACGCAAGGCGTCCGTTTTCCATGTTTTCACCAAGGTAATTTCCCAAAGCGCCACCAAAGTGGTTTTCACTAGAGGACGATTATTTTTCTTAAAAATTTTCAATCCTTTCTCTCATTTTTTTGGATTTTGATCATTTTTTATTTTTTTGTATTCTTGGATTTACACCCTTCAAGACTAGGCATACATTTTTTTGAGATGTAGACTGTTAGTGGGCTCCTGCAAGGGTTCACCTTCAGGTGTTGACAATTGGTATGCTTCTTGATCTAGAAGGTTCTTCTGATTTTTCTTTAAGACTAGATCCCCTACCTGGAATGAATGGCATTTGATTCTCTTGTTATAGCTATGTTTCAGTCGGTTTTGATATACTTGCAAGTGATTGAGGGCATCAAGACAACACTCATCTAGGAATTATAGCTCATTCAACTAAAACACTTTGTATTCTTCCTCAATAATCAGGTTCTATAGTGAAACTCGCAATGATGGGAGCTCAACCTCAATAGGCAGGATAGCTTCAGATCCATATACTAGGGAGAAAGGGGTTGCACTTCTAGGTGTGTGGATACTAGTTCGATAAGCCCAGAGAGTGGGATTTAGTTATAGATGCTAGTCACTACCAGATTCATTCACTATTTTCTTTAGGATTCTTAGGATAGTTTTATTTGTAGCCTCAGCTTGACCATTACCTTGGGGATAGTATGGGGTAGAGAATCAGTGTTGGATGTTGAATCTTTGGCACAACTCTTTCGCATCCTGATTTTTAAAAGGGGTTCCATTATTTGAGATGAGGGTTTGTGGAACACCATAACGATAGATTAAGTATTTCAGGATAATTTTTTCTATCTGCTTCCTTGTTATATATTTCATAGGAATTGCTTCAACCCACTTAGTAAAGTACTCAGTGGTGGTTATGATAAACTTGTGGCCGTTGGATGAAGTTGGGGTGATTTTTCCTATGAGGTCAAGTCCCCACTATGAAAAAGGCCATGGTGTGATCATGCATTGCAAATCTTGAGCTGGGGCATGAATCAGATCTCCATGTTGTTGAAACTAGATACACTTTTCCACATACTGATGGGATTCCTTTTCCATGGTTGGCCAATAGTAACCCATCCTCAACAGTTTCTTAGCTAATGTCATACCACTAGAATGGGACCCACATATTCTATCGTGTACTTCTATTAAAGAAGTTAAGGCTTCCTCTTGGTTAAGACATCATAGTAATGTCCCTTTGATGCTTCAACGGTAAAGGGTATCACCTAGGATCACAAATCAGGATGCCTTCTTAACAAAGGTCTTTTTAAAGTTTGAGGTGATATTGGATGGGAGGGGTCCTCTATTGAGGTAGGTAAAGATGTCATGGTACAACGGGGATCCAAGACCAACAATGACACATACGAATTCTGATTCATGGATTTTGAAAGTTGGTACGAGAAGTTGTTCTACCAAGAATTCACATTGGAGGATGTTGTTCGACATGTCTAGTAGTGATCCAATTGTTTCCATGAAATTTGTTGCTCTATTATTTATGCAAGGAATCTTCTCAAAAGTTATGTCTATAAAAGGTCTTTGAGATTCTCTACCATCTTCTTGTAAGGAGTGATCTTGTCATCCTTAGTTTGATAGTCATCGTTGACTTGGTTGATAACCAACTATGAGTCTCCATGGACTTTAATTTCTTGTATCTGCCACTGAACCGCTATCCTTAGACCTATGATTAGGGTTTCATACTCAGCAATTTTGTTAGTATCAGGGAACGATAGTTGGTAGATTTTGGAATGCAATAACCTTGAGGAGTGATGAAGAGAATTCCTACTCCTGATCCATGTTGGGTGAATGATCCATCAAACTACATCTTCCACTGAGCTATGAGATATCTAAGGAACACTAATTCACCAAGGAACTCAGATATCAAAGGGTTTTCAACATAGACAGGTTCTTTTTCTAGTTGGTTTGTGATCAATTGTCCTTTCATTTCTTTGTGCTCTACATACTCTATGTCAAACTCTGTTAAGATCATCACCCATTTAGCTATTTTTCCTATGAGAGTTGCTTTGGATAATAGGTATTTGAGTGGATCAATCTTTGCAATGAGCTTGATTTGATGCAATAGCATGTAGTGTTTGAAATTTTGTGAAGCAAAAAGAATTGCTAGGCATGCTTTCTCAATAGGTTAATAGTTCATCTCATAGCCCACTAAGGTTCTACTGATATAGTAGATAGCCATTTCCTTTCCATTCTCATCATGTTGTGCTAGAAGAGCTCCTAGTGTTGCTGACAATGTCGAGATATACAAGATTAGTGGCTCATTCGGTATTGGTGGCATGAGCACTAGAGGTGTCAATAGATAGTATTTGATCTATTGAAAGGATTTATCACACTTCTCATCCCACTTGTAAGTTATCCCTTTATGGAAAAGATGTTAAAAGGGATTTATTTTATCTGATAGATGTGCTATGAACCTCTTGATAAAATACAATCTTCTTTGTAACCCTCTCATCTGCTTTAATGTTTGTGGTGGTTCCATGTCTAGGATGGATTTTATCTTTGCTGGATCAATTTATATCCCTCTTTGTGAGACGATGAACCCAAGAAGTTTCCTTGATGTGACCCCAAAGACACACTTTTTTGGATTCAGTCATACCTTGTATTCTTCAAGTCTATCAAAGATGGGTCCTAAGACTTGTATGTACTCACTTCTCTTCCTTGTTTTTTCCAAAATATCATCTGCATAATCTTCAACTACTTTTTTGATCACGTCGTGAAAGATGAGGGTCATTTCTCTTTGATAGGTTGCTCCTGCATTCTTTAACCCAAATGGCATCACATTCTAGCAATAGGTTCCCAATGGACAAGTGAATACAGTTTTATGTTGATCCTCCTTGGCAGTATCTGGACATAATAACCCAACCAAAATAACCTTGGACACAATAACCCTGTCATAATAATCCAAGGAAAAAATAACCCAGGGTCATAATAACCCATGGAAAAAATAATTTATAATTTTTTTTCCTTTCTCTATATTCTTACAGGGATATTCTACCATGGGTTATTCTGACCATGGGTTATTTTGGCTTGGGTTATTATAGCCCTAGGTTATTTTTTCCTTGGGTTATTGTGACTGGGTTATTTTTTATAGAGTTATTTTTCCCGGGTTATTATGTCCAACAATCCTCCTTGGCGATTATGATCTGATTATAGCCTGAAAAACCATCCATGAGTGATAGCATTTCATGACTAGCTGTTAAGTCTACAATGAGGTCAATATTTGTAAGAGGGAAATCATCTTTTGGAAATGCCTTGTTTAAGTCTCTAAAATTAGTGTAGATTTTGATGCCCCTAGTGGGTTTTGAGACTGCTACCAGGTTTGAAACCCACTCAGGATAATCTATTTGTTGGATGAATCCAACATCAAGAACTTTTGCAACTCAAGTTTAACCAAGAGTGCTATTTGAGGGTGCATCTTCCTTAATTTTTATTTGACTAGATTACCTTTAGGATAAACTACTATGTGATGCACAACCACTTCTAGATCAAGGCCTAGAATATCTATGTATGACCATGCAAATTTATCTCTTCACTGTTTGAGGAATGCTGCAAGATTCTTCTATTCTTCATCCAACAATGATTCAGCATAGAAAGTGAACTTAGGTGCTTCTTATGTTCCCACATTGACTGGAGTGGAATTTTTTGCTAGTACTATTAACTTCTTTGGATGCATTGCATTGAGGGGGAGATTGAATCCCTCATCCTTTGGCACCTTAGAGATGTTTTCACCATTAGATGCATCCTTTGTTTTTTCTTTTTTAGGATCAACAAGTGCCACAGTATGGTTTTCACTTAAAGATCTACATGTTAGTTGCATTTTGTTTATTTTGTGACTAAGGGATTCAACTGTCTCCCCATAGTATGCCTTTGTATCCAACTCTATATCAAACCCTACTTTATGATCTTCCCATGGTAAGTTATCATAGAGTCCCATTAATTCTAAGATCACTTCATCATTTTTGAATAAATCTAGAATCAGTGATCCTTGTTGGTCCATGTCGATGAGTTGTGGGTAGACTAGGTGTATTTTAGTTGGTTGATTGGTTTGAGCAAAGGATGTAATGGATATCATGAAGAGGGAGGTGTTTTCAAATAGATCAACAACATCCAAGGGGAAGTCATCTAAGGTCGTATCATGCGATGTAGGTGACCAAGAGGAAGCCTCAACTCGTTTAGCAGAAATAACTTGATAGTAGTACAACCTAGGCCAATATTTTTTAGTCATTTCTTAAGAATGATGGGTTCTAGTAAACCATTGTCATTCTGTCCTAGTTTCTCATTCTTGTTATATCCCCAATTATGCATGAGTTGTAAGCCTTTGTTATTATCTTCCATGGGAAGAACATGGATAGGTCATTCATCTTGATAGAGGAGTTTAGAGATATCTTCCTCATTGACATCTTCTTGATTCAAATCACCCCACTTGGTGAAGGTAGTGGCTTCCATCTTGATAGTCTCGGGTTCTTTGTTGTTGGATGTAGGTTTCCCATGAGATTGAGGAGAAGTAGGTAGCTCTCCTAAGATAAAGGTGTTTTTCATTAGCTTGTAGTTCCCACAACCATCATCTTGAATCACTTCTTTAATATCAGGTATGTTATGTACAATTTGTTTCAGAATTAGATGCAAGAGATGATGGGTCAATGAATAAGGTAGAGGGTGTAGGCCCTTCGTCATTTTTAGGTATTTGGGGGATTTTATAGAACTTGGCTTCAAGGATTTTGCAATAGTAAAAAGACTTAGGATCTCCATGGATAGTAATATCTCTGCCCTCAAAAGGAAACTTCACACATTGATGATAAGTCGAGGCTACAACTTTTAGGGCATGGATCCAGGGTTGACCAAGCAAGATGTTATAAGGAAGATCAAGATCCAACACTTGACATGTAGTTTTTGCAATGAGCGGGCCTACTTGGATGGGGAGTGAAATGATTCCTTGTGATACCCATTCTTAGTCATCATATGCCCTAATGGTGGTACTCTTTGTCTTCTCAATAGTATCCTCTAAATAGCCCAGACTTTTCATCAGCTGAAGGGAGCAAATGTTCAATCCAACCCCTCCATCTACTAAGAATCTTTTTACCTTTTTCTTGTGAATGATAACCTCAACGTGTAAAGCACGATTATGAGATGGTTGTGACCATAGATCTTGCTTGGAGAAGGTGAGAAGATGCCTATCAATATGGACTACCATAGCTTAAAACTGATTGGTATCAATATCACTAGGAACAGATGACTCTGATAAAGCTTTCTCAAGGTTTTCCCTATGTGCGGGTGATATTCTCAATAGTTCTAGGATTGATATCCGTGTGGGGGTCTTCTTGAGTTGTTCTAAGAGATTGTACTTGTTGTTACTTGCTATGGGTTGAGTAGGTTGTGCCTAAAATGGGGATTGGATTCCTTGGATGGTGACCTTACCATGTCATGTGGTGACTCCACACTCTGCACTATTCCCTTTGATGGTGATGACAGTGATGACACTATTATAGGAAGCAACTACATTGGAATAGGTATGTTGTACATTCTTATAATCCTTAGCTTTCCCAATGTTTTCTTTGTTATGATCTAGCATAGGGTTCTTGTATATCTTAAGATCTTGATTCCCAGCTGGTACCTCAATAGATATGGTATCATTTTCTATGAGGTCTTGGATGATTTTTTTGAGCCTCATGCAGTTTGTTTTTCTATGTCCTTTGATCTTATGAAAATCATAAAGGTCCTCATTATACCAAGATGGTTTCTCTTGCGGTTCTTGGTAGTTTTCAAAGTTGGGAAGTGTTATCATAATTAATTCTACCAACTTTCTCATGATAGTCTCGATAGGTTTTGATAGTTGTGTGTACTTGTGTTTAGGATAGTTGTTCTTGTTAGGGGTTCGCCTTTGCATTTTAGTGTTATTGATATGATTATTTTGTTAGGGTGTTGCTTGTTACATAGTTGGTTGGATGTTAGCAACTTGATTGTTGTTCGGTTTATGAGCACTTAGGATTACCTTAGAATCTACCACACCATCATTTGTTGCATTCTTGTTCTTAGCATAGACACAAGGCTTGTCATTTGAATTGGTTGATGGGCGGTTATCTTTATAAGCTTGAGTGTTTCCTTGTGATATTAGAGCTCTCTTGATGTTAAGGGCTCTAGGTACAAGCTTGTCATATGATGTGATGCACTACATTTACAAGTGGAAAGACATATTTGGATCTAGATTGGCTATGATGATTCCCACTTGTTGTTCATTGGGAAGAGGCCACTTTCTTTTACTAGCTCTTTCTCTCCACTGTTGTAAGAAATTAGTAAAAGTTTCCCCTTGATTTTTTCTAAGAGTGTATAATTATTCTAGACTAATGTCCATGTCTAGATTGAAGGAGAAGTGATCGATGAATTTGTTGGTAATTTCTTGAAAAGTTTTGATACCAGGAGGCAGATGAGAAAACCTATCCATAGAAGGACCTGTTAAACTTCGAGGGAAGAGGCACATTAGATGAGAGTCATTGTAAGATACCTCCATGCAAATGACATTAAATTCTTTGATACGGTCCATAGGATTTCCTCTCCCTTTGTATTTGTCAAATTTTGGGATTTCAAAACTAGGAGGGAATGGTACCATTGCTATGTTTCAGTCAAATGGATAAGGACACAAGGTTTGTGTATGGGGATTCTTTTCCTTTCCCATGCGAAGGTCCTGTATTTATTGTGAGAGCACTTTAAATTGCGATGCTAGATCATCTTGCAGGTTGGGTGGAGCAACATATGGTGGGATGACAAATGAGTTGTATGGGGTGTATGGTGGTGTAGGATTTGGTGAAGGTGATTGGGGTATTGATGTATATGTTCCTAATGTGTTTGAATTGATGATGTTTGATTGAGGATAATAGGAACCTTGTTGTTGTTGTTGGACATACTGCTGAGCTAGTAAGGCTTACTTTTGAGCTTGGTGTTGAGCTTCTTGTTGTTGTTGTGCCACTAAAGCTTGTTGTTGGGCTTGATGTTGTTGTTGTGCTACTAAAGCTACTTGTTGGGCTTGATATTGTTGTTGTGTTGCTTGTTGTGCTACTAAGGTGGCTTATTGTTTTTTTTGTTGTGCTAAGGCTTCTTGTTAGGCTACTAAGGTGGCTGCTTGTTGTTGTTGTACTAAGGCTTCTTGTTGTGTTGTTGCTTGTTGTTGTTGTGTTAAGGCTGCTTGTTGTGCTGCTAAGGTGGCTTCTTTTTGTTGTTGTTGTTGTTGTTGTTGTTGTGCTATTAGGGCTAGTTGATAGGCTTTTTTTGCTTTCTATAAAGCTAATGTATGCACTTGTAATGTGGGATCAGGTGGTTGTTGAGACATTTGTGGAGGATTATGGATATTGATGTTTTAAGTGGGTAATCGATTGTTGATGAGAGGTGGAGGGTTCCCTTGATTTAACATTCCTTGTAAGTTAGTAGATGAAGATGGAAGAATGTAAGTTTGAGGTTTTGATTGATTTGGCATAACAAAGGGAATTGTGGGAAAAGATGAATATGGTACCGTTAAATTTTGTGAAGGAAATGAAACACTAGGACCTTGATTCCATTAGTTAAAAATATTTCCTTGTCCCATGTCTTGGGGATTTCCTTGTGCCAACGATGTAAACAAAGGATTCGTGATCAAGGTACTTCTCGGGTTGACATAACTCATAACCAAGGGATTGCTTTGAGGTGGATTGATGATGGATTTTGTGGATGTGTTTTGTGAAACCAATGGTATGGATGAACCCATTGGAGGATTGGGTAAGAATTTCCTGGTTTTCATTAAGGGTTGGCTCTATGGTATGGTATTGATATTCCCTTGCACACTATTTTGAGGTACCGGATCCATACTACTTTGCATGATGGTAGGAACACTTGTTGTACTCATGGGTATGGATAAAGAGGGATGTCCTCGATATGTTGAATTTTTGGTCAAGTAATGAAGATCAAGAGGTTCGTATATATGTTTAGGATCTTCAAGAATGGGAGGAGCACCAAATTTAGGTGTCCAAGTGGTTGTGTTAGATGGGGGATCAGTTTCAATTATTCCCACAAGTTTGTTGTTTTCAAATGAAAGAGCATGACCAAATTATTTAGCAAGGCTTGTTGCAATAATGGGAATGTAGGTCTGATTTATCCCTAGTGATGGGGTTGTGAAACCTTGTGTTAAATTTTGTGCAACAAACGTCAGGGAGATAGGAGCTACATTTTCAAAGGTTTGATGTTCCATGAGTTCCTCCCTAGTGATTTCAAAGGGGTTTTTTGTGATATCTTCTACCTCATATGATCCTGATGGTGATGAAGGCTATTTTGATGGTGTAACTTGACTTCTCAGATCAAATTCTAAAGGATTTGGATCACTTGAGGTAAATTTCACTTTGGTTTTCTCCATAATTCTCTTGTGTTGTAATCTAGTCTTTACCATAAATGTTGTGTCACCTGTGGGAGAGTTTTGTTGTGATTTGTGATGTTTGAACTCTCTAGTTGACTCAAATCTAGGTAAAAGGGATGCTCTAAGTCTTTTGGGAGAAATTGTGATAATGAGGGATGAAAATATGGATGATATGGAGAGTGATCTTTCCAACCGTTTTGGGACAACACTTTTGACTTTCTCTTGATGTTTTGATGTTAGGATAAAGGGTGTTTATGAACTTGTAAATATTTAGGGTAGAATCATGACCTTTAAGCTGAACCAATTCAAGGATGATAACTTACTTGTCTAAATACATGGAAAAGGATGCATTTCACATACAAAATAGCCAAGTTAGGGGTGTTGTTTGTTTTGATGTTTAAGTCACAAAGTATCGGTGTATTCAAAATTTTGCAAAGATAGGTGAAGTGAAAGATGAAATTTGATGAAGGGGTGAGTGAGATGTTTGACCCAATGTTGACTTAAAGTGAACCTTTTTTATGACAAGACCAAGGTAGTGAGAATGATGCTAGACCTCTAAAAATGTTCAAATCCTAAAGACCCAATGTCAATTTAGATGAAGGATGAATGGGGATGTTTAGACCTGTTCGGATCCTCCTAGCTCAAGCATAAAAGTTTCTTAACAAGTGGTAATGATTGCGATAAAGTATTGAAGCCCACTTCCTACTAAACTGTGCACTATGATACCTATGTTTGCAATGATGGGATGGAGATCTTCCTCTATGTATTTTAATTGTGTGGTGGATCATTTATAGGAGTTCAGCATTGTGAAAAAGACTAGGATTTTGACTCCAAAAGAATGCATATAATTTTGGACTATTTCTTGAAATGTGTTTGTAGAATTTTTCTACCAATTTGTCTCTATTCTTGTGAAATGCTCAAAGATGTTTCTTGAGAGCTTTTGGAGTGAGATGCCTAAGTCTAAAATGAGGACCTGTAGACCTTACTTTAGGGATCTTAACTTTACATGAGATCATGTAGAAACAGTTCAAGTTTATGGAAGAAAGGAAGATATTATTGCCACGTGGGTGGTGGTAATATGGGCCTTCCAGCCTCAATATCAGCTTGTTCCTCTTCTTTGTCTAAAATGGTTGTTGCATTTCTCCACTAGGTATTTGTTTCTTTTATTTCAAAAGTGAAGCTTCTTAAACTGCTAATGAGATCGGTTTGTTCATTGTCAATGAGTTCAAAGTTTGGTTGAATTATAACGCATGAAATATTGGGTTGTTCAATGGGAGAAATTGGTATCCAAATAGTCATGTGGGGTTCATTTTTCAATTTATCTTTCTTAATGAGTTTATTTTACCACAATCACTTGTCTGGATAAATTTTCAAACTAAATGTTTATGTCAAAAACATCATAACTTTCACAATGCCCATTTTTTGAGAATCATGAGGTCAAAGCCATAATTTCCTATGTTGTCTTTGGAAAATATGGAGTTTGATATAAGTTAAAATATTTAGAAATATCTAAGGACAAATCCTTAGGACAAGGAGCAATATCAAGGCTTCTTCAAGAGGTATCCATATTTAGGTTAAAGTGTCTGAAATTTTGAGAATGATAGTGAATGTTTGTTTTTGCATCATTTTGGAATCAATAAAAGTATTAAAATGACTCACAATCATTACAACCCTAGGTTTGAAATGGCTATATTTGTTGAGTCCCCACTCAGATTTCTCCAAACACTAAACAATGCGAATAGTTAGTTATTTGGCGAGACTAGCTCCCCTCCACAACACACACTTCTCGGGACCACCAAATCTCAAAATCCTTAAAATTATGAGATCAAAAGGATTTTTTTTGTTTCTCCAATTGAATAGTACAAATGTGGGGCAACTTTAGAATGGTCGTTCTTGCACCAACAAATATTAAGGATTTTTGGCTTCTAAACAAGGGTTTGTAAGGGCTTCCAATTTAGGGGGTACTATGATAAACTCTCTCGAGAGGTCTCCCAACCCTTAGAACAAGGGTTTTACACATCATAAAGATATTGGGGGAGAGCTGTCATATACCACTTCCCATTGATCACAATTTTTATTCCAACCACAAATTTATATCACGGTTTAGAAGAGCTTGGATTTAGCTCGTTACCGCTTGGTTCATTCCCTCCTTTTAAGGTGGCGAGGAAGGCCCTCTAAAGATAAACAATAGCGAGGAATTACATCCGTAGTTCAATCATCTTCATTCGTATGAACAAAGAGAGAACACACGATATTCCTTTTTCTCACACTCGCAAGGGGGTTCAATTTTAATCCAAATTGAAAGATGTAGGTGATTTTGCAAAGTGTTACAAAATGTTTTTGTTTCTCAAGGTCATAAAATGGCATGAGAGAATTGCATACACATTCAATAACAATGTTGTAAATCACAATTTAATATAACAAATAGTTGTGAATTTTAACCCCTCAAAGAAGTGATGAGTTCATTTTAAGCACCAAATGAAATATGAAGTTGTCTTGTTCAATTTTAAACCCAAAAAATACTAATGAGATGAGGGTTCAATTTTAATCCCGTTTGAGCATTCATTTTAAACCCAATTGAAATTTAGTGCATGTCCTAAAGAAAAAAGTAGAAAGCATAAAATTTGGGTTATAATTGCCCCAAAGCGTCAAACGCTTGTTACAATCATAGAATTTCAAGATAGGGAATCTTTCTTCACTTTAGCTCCATGTCTTTCGGCCTACAAAATCCTATAAGTCTAACAACTAGAACATAGTCAGAAGTGCATTAGTGGTCAGATAAATCAAGGAAATTAAATCACATGTCAAAAAAATGATCATAAAATTTCTTACCCTGGTTGGGCATCGCTAAACATAATAGCATTACGATTTGAACTCTAGGTGTCGCTCTGGTGAAAATGGGCATCGCTCTAGTGAAAATGGGTGTCGCTATGCAACAAAAATAGAGAGCATGATAGCATCAGTATTTGGTATGGTGTCACTACACATAGTAGTGTCATGATTTGAAATTTGGGGGCATCATTATTTGCAATTTTTGACACCTCTATATTAAATCTGCATCATTAGATTTAAATCAGTAGTCGTGAATTTAATTAGCATCCGTGTTTCAAATTGCAATGGTGACGCTCTTCAAAGTGCGTCATTGTTTGTGATTTGGGTGTCGTTGTCTCTTGCAAAACAAGCACAAAATGAAATTTGAGCTAAAAAATGGTTAAACTAACGGTTTTCCCTCCTAGTGCCAGAATGTGAGACGAGGATTGTCAGGGTGGGTCAATTATGCTTGATCCATGATGAATCAAAGCATAACTTAGACACTAAACCTTAATCTACCAAACAAGATCATTCAAATTGAAAAGTTAAACTAAGCATTTATTGAAACTGAAAACTACAAACTATGAAAATAGTTAAATTCCTACTCTAACCCATTTGAAACTTATCCTATTTTGGAATTGGTGTCGTGTTTATGTGGCACAACGACCCTTTCCCAATCTCATGATTAGTGATCCTGTTTCAATCAATTCTATGAAAGAGAATCGATGAAACCATTATGATAAATGGATGAAAACCTAATTTATGCTAAACTGAACATGATGAAAGCTAAGTTAAAATGATTTTATGTTGCAATTGATCTAACTATGCAATTTCTAAGCTAATCTAAGCTAATTCTAAGCTAAAATATGGAAGCCATAATTCATATACAAACTAAGATGGATGCATGGAAGCCATTAGTGGATGCTTTAAGCTATTATGCAACGAAAATGGACTAAATTAAGCTAAAAGTGAGTAAATTGAGAGTATGGATGCAAGTGAATTCAACAGCATGACTTTGGAATTGAAAGATGGATCCATTTCTCTCCAAGTAGTGTTCTATTTATAGGAAAGCAAATGAGAAATGGAGGGTTGAGATAAAAAATATTAATAAATAGTCCAAGATGAAGGAGATGAGAGGCATGGATCATGGATTCTCATCAACGGATGAGAATGCATGATGGGATTTAATCAAGGGCTCACACTTGCTTCAAACAAACACACTTTTGACCTACTCATATAGGTCAAAGGTGACTTGTTCAAAAGGTTAAAGGTTAAAACTTCCATTAGAAGCTAAGTGAAAATATCCCATTTTCAAATGATGGAGGAATAAGAATATTCCTTGGAATATTCATTTGCGTGAGGATAAAAGGAATTTTGCAAATTAAAAGAAATTCCTAATTGTGCAAAAAGGGGATAAGGAATATTCCATGGGAATATTTCCCTTTTAGAGGAAAATTAGTTTAATTGATAATTAATTAAGGTTTAATCATGCAATTAGGGGATTTAGAAGAATTAAAGTGTTTATTCATTAAATTAAATGATTTAATGAATAGGGGAGAGATGAAATGATATTTAATTAAATAACTTAGGGTTATTTAATTAAATAAGATGACTTAGGGAATTAAATTAAATATTTTGATTTATTTAATTTAATGAGAAGAAATGCTAGCATGAAGGGGGAGTGAATTAACTTGAATTGATGAATTAGGTTAATAGACGAAAATGATGCCATTTATTAAATTAGCTAGGTTAATTTAATTAATTAAGTGAAAAGAGGGTGGTTTTAAAGAGGAAATGATGTTAGTAAACCTGTTTCGAGTGTATAATATCATTTAAGACATTTTTGAGTGTCTATAGATATAATAGTCCACCAACCATGGATCTATACTTGCTTTGATCAGCCTTGGGTGAATAATCATCTTTTCTTAGTTTACAACTAGTCACCATAGGGGTACATACTTGTTTGGAATCATCTATTCCAAATTTATTCAACATCTCTTTGACATATTTAGACTGTAAAATGAAAATACCTTTATCTGTTTGATTGATTTGTATCCCAAGAAAGAAATTCATCTCCCAAAACATTGACATATCAAACTATTTTTGTATTTCTTTTGCAAACTTCTTACACATAGCCTCATTTCCTCCAAAGATAATATCATCCACATATACTACTACTACTACCAAAATTTTGTCTCAATTTTAAAATAAATATTACTATCTACAGTGCCCTTACTGAAACCTTGTTGTATCAATTACTTGTCCAATCTTTCATACCAAGCTCTAGGAGCTTACTTCAATCCATATAGTGCCTTCTATATCTGGTTTATCCGACAACTGAAATCCTTCTAGTTGTTCTATGTAAACTTCTTCTAATTCACCATTCAAAAAAGAAGACTTCACATCCATTTGATAAACTTTAGATTCCTTATGTGCTACAAATGCTAAACATCATTCTGAACCACTTGAGATCCATCAAACACTTCATCCAAACTTTCAACATATAAATACTTCAACCCGAAACATTTAGTAAACCTTATTCACACACTAACACATGAAACACACACTGTATTGTACCAAATTAAGTGAAACCTTGAATTTTGAAAGATAAAAACATTATAAGAAACTTCCCAAATCTACATAACCTGAAGCCAAACTACTGAGAAACATGAAGCAAATACATTTCTCCTAGGCCATAGAAAACATCCCTAAAAAATTGGTTCACACACTAGTGAAAATATCTTACTCTATAAAATTATCTAGAAACCCAAATTCTGAATGCGAAAACCTCTAACAACCTTGAACAACATATTAGATCTACATAGGAATAGAATCAACATAAAATAAATGTGGAGCACATTCAAAACACTTGCACAACACTATTTTCTCTATTTATCAATTTTTCTCAAAAGCACTTGGAAACCAAGTACTAGAGACATCATCTCAGCACATTACTTCATTCCAAGTCATCTTTAGACACTACAACAAAGATATAACTCCATGTACTCATAAAATTTCCTCAATATCTCAACTACACATGCACAACCTACAACAACCTGTTTTCCTCCTCTTCACAATTTTCTCAATATCCTCGACATCTTCATCATGCAACAACCTTCCTTAACACATATTTGACATTAATGACAACACCAACTAGTAGATATGCATGTTGAAATCAATGAAAACACCTTACAACACCTTCATACTTACAACAATCTCCCCCTTTATCATTGATGGCAACAAATGATGTGAAAAACATCAAAGACAACACAACTCTGAGAACACTTTCTTATGATTTCATTTCTTTTCTCACCATAAATTCACATGATACTTTCTCTCCCCCTTTGACATCAATGGAAAAGGAATTTTTTTTTTACATTGTTCTCCCCCTTTGACACTAAACCAAGATACTTGCAATGAATACTCCCCCTTAGGAGTACACCTAACCAAATCAACAATTCTTGCACAATGACAACACATGAAACTACCTAACCCCCTAAGAGGTAGCCACCAACACCAACCCAGAAAAAAAGATAAATCCATAGATCCACTAGAATGATGCATCTCCATATGCATCTAGTTGAGAGGAGGGGCAATAACCCCCAACTTCTCCTGAAGATACTCAAAGGTATCCTTAGGAAGAGCCTTAGTAAATATGTCAAAAATTTGATCCTTTTTATGTACATACTCAAGCTTTACTTCATTCTCCATAACCTTCTATCTCAAAAAGTGATACCTGATAGATATATGGCTTGGCCTTGGGTGCATCACTGGATTATTTGAAATGTTAATTACACTTGTATTATCACAGAAGATAGATATAGGCTCATCAAACACTACTATGATATCCTCCAATTTTTGTCTCATCCATAAAACTTGTGTACAACAAGATGCTATTGCAATATACTCAGCCTTTGTAGTGCATAAGGAAATTGAATCTTGCTTCTTACTCATCCATGAAACCAATCTACATCCAAGAAGGAATTCTCCACCACTTGTACTTTTCCTATTATCAACACAACCGACCCAATCTACATATGTATAAGCATTTAACGTGAAATTATTTTCCTTAGGATACCATAAGTCATAATCTAGAGTGCCTTTTAACTATCTAAATATCCTCTTTACTGTTGCAACATGTGTTTCTTTAAGATCTTGAAATCTAGCCATAAGAAAAATTGTATGTATGATATTTGGTGTAGTAGCAATTAGATACAATAGTCCACCAATCATAGATCTATATCTACTCTGATTAGCCTTAGGTGAATCATCATCTTTGCTCTATTTATAACTAGTCACAATAGAAGTGCATACTAATTTGGAGTCTTCCATTCCAAAATTCCTCAACATCTCTTTGAAATTCTTTGATTGTGAAATAAAAATCCCTTTATCTATTTGATTGATTTGTAACCAAAGGAAGATATTCATCTCCCCAAACATTGAAATTTCAAACTCTTTCTACATTTCTTTAGAAAATTTCTTACACATAGCTTCATTTCCTCCAAACATAATATCATCCACATACACAACCACTATCAATATTTTTTCTTCCTCAATTTTGAAGTAAAGATTACTATTTGTGTTGGACTCAAGGAACACTGAGAGGGGGGGGTGAATCAATGTCCCGCAAATTTAAAATTTAAATCTAGATCTTAAGTCATTAACAACAAATAAACAAAAATAGAGATGCAAGAACATGAATAAAATAATAAAAGCACCATAACACCAATATTTTTATGTGGAAACCCTACTAGGGGAAAAACCACAGTGGAGATTAATCCACAATTTATATACTTTGTTAAAAGTATGAAGAAAAGGGAATGCACATGCATTCAAGCACACTACCTAGAGCTCACTGCTCAAAAAAAGGAAGGCTCAATGCCTTAAAAAATGTTAGAGATTACAACAAAATTTTTAATTGAGAAGATAGCATCTACAAATTCCTTGTTTCAGTTCTGGTGAAGCTCATACATCAAGTTTTGAACCTTCTGTCAGACTTTGCACTTCACTTATGCTTTGTCACCAAATCCTCTTATGTACCAGCAAAATTCTCACAACTGATCTTCTAATATTTGCATACCCAACTTCTCTACCCTACAACTACTCTCATATATCTCATGCACAAAAATTGAATTGCCCAAACTCGCATAAATACCTGCTACCAAGAATTCAAACACTATATGTCAGCTTCACACAAAAAATAATATTCTCTACATGTCGGCTCAAACATAAATAATTTTTCATGTGTACCCACACACATTGGTCAAACCATAGTTGGGACCCAAAACAAAATTCTCAAACATAGAAATAATTAAACAATCATCCCTTACACATTCGCAACACACTTCATTGATTTGGTCGGCCACAATGAAAAAATAGACAGAAAATCATTCTGCTGGATCTCTTTACTTGTACATGGATTAATGCAACATCACAAAAATTACCAATAAGGTACCATACATGCTTAAAAACCTATCCTAGGGATCCAAAACACAAGATGATGATCCGGTGAAGCATACAAATTGACATACTAATTGGATACCATGTTCTTCATATTCTCTGCTGGTAATACATTGTACTTGACTTTAGTTTTTGGTATGACTAGGTTCAGGTCTGCGGACCACAATAGTGACTTCAGTTTCCATCAATGACAACACTAGATTCCATACCAATAATTTCCCCAAGCCATATGCCAACAATCTCCCACTTTGGCATTGATGGTAACACTTAGTGAAAAATGACTAAGTGTCAAAACCAGAGGTACACTACCAAACTCCAAAATTTCAAAACACAACAAAACACTACTCCCCCTTAGGATGTCAAGGCATTTTTCACTGCATTGTCTCCCCCTTTGACATCAATGACAAAACTTTACTGCTTTTTCTCCCCTTTTTCTAGTATTCTTACTGCACTTCTTCCTTTTTATTTGCTAAAACAAAATTTTACTGCTCTCTCTCTCTCCCTTTGCTAAATAGAAATTTGATCAAAATTTGGAAAACTACAACTGCTGCACAAATCATAAAATTATTTAATACTTATTTTTCATCTCCAGAAGGAATTTCTTCCAAGCATCTACAACAATCCCAATAATTATTATCAAACTGTTATTTTCTGATGTCTGGTTAATGATCTAAATGAGGGATTTTGGAATTTTAATTGCTTATTCCAACTTCTCTCCTTTCCTCGGGACTTCAATCGGTTGCTCCAATCTGCATTCAGCTTGATCCTTTACTTTCCAAAAGGTGTCCATAAGAGTGTTTTTGGAAAAGTGAATCTTTGCATGCTCAACTTGCAACTCATGAATTTTTTTCTTTCCTGCTCCATCCTGGTCCTGAACCATATTGTAGTCCTGACCAATTTTATTCAATTCACTTTCAATTTTCTCTAGCTTGAATTTGTATTTTCCAACAACATGAAGCCAATGTAGACAATAATTGTAGATGCCATTAGCTGAATTGATGCACTGCCTCAACACATTCATTTTCTTTTTCATTTTTGTAAGGGATATCCTGAACCGCTCCTTCAAATGTAGGATTATTTCATCCTCTTTCTTATCCTGAGAGTCAGAGGCCACAACTTCCTTAATACAATCAATCAATTCTTTAGGGAATACATTCTGCAAACTTTCCAATTCAATATTATTCTACACAAAGTATCTGCCTAGAGTACTCTCAATCAAATCCTGCTCATATGAGGGTCGATCTAACCACATGTCAACAATCTTTTGCATTCCAGATTTCTCCTGAACTATTTGTAGTATCTTTGTTTTGAATAAAGTGCCTTCTTCTTCATTTCCTTCACCCATTGTTTCATCTGGTTCAACTGATTCTGGTTCATTTCTTGGGGTGTATTCATCAGGGTCTTCATCAAGTATGTCCACAATTATCTATTCTTTTCCTTTTCCTTTTGTTTTAGGAGACTTGAGTACTGGAGGATTATCATCAGTAAACTCTATTTCTCTTTTATGTTTCCTCTCCATCTTATCGAAAGATGATCCAACTTCAACTATTTTTATCAGAAGAGAAATACCAACTACTCCAAAGTTTCCTAACAACTCTCTAAATAAATTTGCATAAAATTGCTCACAATTTTCCAAAGTATTGAAATGCTTAAAATTTTTCTTACAGACTAGTTCACTTTCCTTCCATACAACATTATCATTCTATGACAAGCAATTTAGAAAATACATCATGATACATAAAATCAAAGTGCCAAACCTGAAAGGATAATCTATATCCATTTTCAATTGCATGTTCTCCATCAGTTGATCTTTTAGCAAACTACATAGGTCAAAGTCTTGGTCCCCCATTATCATCTTATGCAAAATGTAAATTGCACCTACAAAGGTTGATCCTTCCCTATTTCTAAAGAATATTTTCTATGAAATTCCATATGTAATGTACCTTGTCAATGGATCTTTGATCGTCAAAATTACCAGAGCCCTCTGATCTCCTATTACACTGGTTAGGGTTTTGACTTCCTTATTTCAAATCAACTTCTTTGGAATGTCTCCAACATTGCATAACCCAATTAAATTTCTAATCACTTACTTCAAAATAAGATAGGGTTTGTCCAAATTTAGAGTGTCTTCATTCAATCTGCTCAAGATGAACCTAACGACTTTTGCGTTGTCAAAATAAGGAAATTCATTCCAAATGTCCAAAATCCTATGTTTCATTCCTTCAAGCCACTTCAATTCACCGGTAGGAAACATATCTCTTACATCCCCAATCTTCCTGCTACTGTATTCATCCAAACTCACAATTCCCTTGATTTGCTTCATTTTCCATACTGAACAAGGTTTTTCTACCAAGCACAAATTTAGATATTCTACAAGCGAATGGAATACCTAATAAATTCTCCACTGAATCGACTTGAATCCTTCAAAATTCTGCTCTAGAGTCTCTTTCACTATTCTTTTTCAATGCAAAGTGACAAATAAGGGTTCCAAGTATCCTTTTGTAGCTTTGCGCACCTAACTTTTTTTTTACTGCAATAAATGCTCTTCCCTACGAGTTTCGGTTACACTGCTCTCTCAAACAACAAGAGAAGAATCCATCTACAGACCTTCAAGATCTCAACTTATAAAACAAGTGATCACAAATACATTTTTTGGTTGATGGCACAACTACTTACAACTTCCTGTATTCTGGTTCCAACTACTGACAGGGGGGCAAAGGATTTTACTTGAAAGACTCCCCCTAGGCTGATGGCCTAAGATCAATTTTTAGAGGAATTTCCAGAGGGATTACCAGAGGTAGCTTTTTGTACGGGCTTATCAGATTCACTCTTCTTTATCCATGTTTTCTTCATTTGATCTCTTATTTCTTCTAGAGTCACTTTTTCTTTTCCTTTGTCATTTTTCTGTGAATTTCTTTCTTGATATACTGGACCTCTTCTATCCCTATTCATGTTCTTGCAAAATCTTGCAATGTGACCAAATCTTTTGCAATTGTAACACACCTAATTTCTTTGTCTAGGCCATTCATTCCATTGATTTCCCCTCAATTTGCACTAGTTAGCAACATGTCCAAATCTTCCACAAGTGTAGCATTTTACATTCCTTATACTGACACCCATACTTCTACATTCAATTGACTTATGACCAAACTTATTACAACTAAAACACTGACCTGGAAATGATGGACTGCCTGAATTTACTTTTCTTCTACACTGAGAGGCCATATGACCAAATTTACTACAAGCAAAGCAATAAACATTAAACTTTTGAGCATTGGGTTATCTTATCAGATACCTTTTTCCTTTATTCATCTGATTTCTTTGTCTAGGATCCTTGTGTTCAGATCTAGAGCTTTCTTCCTTCTCATATCCAAGACCTCGCTTATCATTTGCATCCTTCTGTCCTTTAGTCATCTCATCAAGCTTAGAAGAACTAATCCTAAACTTCTTGTATTCATTTGCAGTAGAGATTTCACCTCTGAGAATAACTATTTGTCTTTCAAGCTCTTGTTTATTACTTTTGGATTGTTGCAGTTCAATCTCTAGCTGAATGAATCCACTATTAACTCTACTACATTCTTCATATTTCTCTTTCAAGGACTGAGCCATATTTTCCTCATTCTTCTTTCTTTCTTCAATCTCTTTATTTAGCTTCATCGCCACAAATTCCATCTCAAGCTTTAGAGTAGCATTGTCCTAGAAAGCTTTTCACATTCTTTAGTTATTTCTTTTAGGGTCTAATTCAGGTGAACATCATCCAAGATTTTATTTTCTTTCTGTTTCAGCTGATCACACAGTTCCTTCCTCTTTTCTCTTGACTCACTGATTTTATCCTCCAATGATTGAATGAATTTTTTAGCATCCACAAGATTTTATTTTAACTCCAAGACTTCTTCTTTAGATTGATCAAGATCATCAAGTACCACCATAAGTTGATGTTGAAGACCACCAAATTCCATTGTACTTCAAGATCCACCTCAAGCTATTAAGCTTTTGAAGAGGAACCTACTCTAATACCAATTGTTGGACTTAAGGAACACTGAGAGGGGGGGTGAATCAATGTTTCACAAATTTAAACTTTAAATCTAGATCTTAAGTCATTAACAACACATAAACATAAATAAAGATGCAATCACATGAACAAGATAATCAAAGCACCATAACACCAATATTTTTACATGGAAACCCTGCTAGGGGAAAAACCATGGTGGAGATTAATCCACAATTTATATACTCTATTAAAAGTATGAAGAAAAGGGAATGCACATGCATTCAGGAACACTGCCTAGAGCTCACTACTCAAAACAAGGAAGGCTCACTGTCTTAAAAAATGTTAGAGATTGCAACAAAAGTTTGAACTGAGAAGATAACATCTACAAATGTCTGGTTTTAGTTCTGGTGAAGCTCATACATCAAGTTCTGAACTTTATGTCAGACTCTGCACTTCGCTTCTGCTTTATCACCAAATCCTCTTTTGTACTAGCAAAATTCTCACAACTGATCTTCTAATATTTGCATACCCAACTTCCCTGCCCTACAACTACTCTCATATATCTCATGCACACAAAATGAATTTCAAAAAATCGCATAAATACCCACTAGCAAGAATTCAAACACTATATGTCGACTTCACACAAGATATAATATTCTCTACATGTCGGCTCAAAACATAAATAATATTTTATGCGTACCCACACACATCATCTAAACCATAGCTAGGACCCAAAACAAAATTCTCAAACATAGAAACAATTAAACAATCATCCCTTATACATGGGTATGTGCAGGATCATGATGGGCCCAAAAGAGGCGATATGATGGGTATGTGTAGGGTATGTAGCTGACGACTTTTTTTACCCAAAATTGATGAAACAAAAAGGGTTTTTAAAGGATATTCTTAGCTTTCCACCAATATAAATCATTCTTTACTTTGCATGTAATAAATAATTATTATTCATTTTCTATTTAAATTATGACTAAAGTTCTGATTGATAGGCTGATTGAAAAACATCTATAGCTTTCAAATGGTATCACATTTTTCCAATTCGAAACATGTGTCACATTCTATGCTTCACATACTATAGGATTAAAAAAAAAAAATGAATTTCATGAAGTTTTGAAAAAGTTATGGTGACATATGATTTTTTATATTTTTATATTTTTTAATAAAAAAATCATAATTAATTATTTATTTGGAAAAAATTTACAAAAAAAATGCATCACAACTAGACATGAGTCCTCTACTTATATGTAAAATCTTATAAAAAATATTATCATTTTATTGTGGTTATGGGTGGTCAGATAGACACCTACTTCTTATTTTTCCCCGGAATTTAGTACATCAAGATTGAAATTTCAAATTTTACCAAATAGATTTAAAAAATAAATAAATAAACCTAGTAGTTTAGAAACTACATTCAATTTGCTACAAATCCTATTCTTACATATTTTTGAAATAATATAGATAACTTATTCAAATTTTTAAGTCAAGCTGCCTAACTTTGATTTTTTTGAATTTTTTGCCACTTAAGGGCCTGTTTTTCCCACGATGATCTTGCACATACCCACATCCGCAACACGATTCATTGATTTGGTCGGCCACAATGAAAAAATATATAGAAAATCATTTTGCTGAATCTCTTTACTCATACACAGATTAATGCAACATCACAAAACTTACCAATAAGGTACCATACATGCTTAACAACCTATCTTGGGGATATACAACACAAGATGATGATCCGATAAAGCATATAGATTGACATACTAATCGGATACCCTGTTCTTCATGTTCTCTACTAGTAATACACTGTACTTGACTTTAGCTATCAGTATGACCAGGTTCAAATTTTTGGACCACAATAGTGACTTCAGTTGCCATCAATGACAACATTAGAAGCCATACCAATAATCTCCTTGAGCCATATGCCAACAATCTGGGGTGCCTTTACTAAATCCTTATATCACATATTTTTCCAATATTGCATACCAAGCTCTAGGAGCTTGCTTAATCCATATAATTCCTTCTTCAATCTACAAACCATATCCGATTGATCTATCAACTGAAATCCTTCTATTTGTTCCATGTAAACTTCTTGTAATTCACCATTTAGAAAAGAAAAATTCACATCCATTTGATAAACTTTAAAGTCTTTATGTGCTACAAATTCTAAAAACATTCTAATGGCTTCCATCCTAGCAATAGGAGAAAAAGTCTCCTCAAATCTATACCTTCCACTTGTGAGTAGCCCTTACACAAAATTCTTTCCTTATTTCTTACTACTTCTTTTTCATTTAGCTTGTTTATGAATACACATTTAGTTCCAATTATATTTTTATTTTCCAATCTAGGAACTAGTTCCCAAGTCTGATTCTTTTCTATGTGCATAACTTCTTCCATTTCCTTCATCCAGTATTCATCCTTGCATGCTTCACTCACTTTTTTAGGTTCAACTTTAGAAAGTAGACACAGATTTACCTTAGCTTCAACAAATTTTCTTGTTGTTAATACACCTTTCCTCTTATCTCTAATGATTTTATTTTCAAAATGATTCTTTTGCACATATTTAGGGGTTTCAAGAGTCTTCTCCAGAGCTTCTTCCTCTTCATTATGCACTTCTTTTCCATCAACTTCTTCTTCCTCAACTACTCTGCAATTAGGTTCATTTGACACATATCCATCTATTGTAATTGAATTCTACAAGTTTTCATCAATTTTAACATTTTCACTTTCAATTATCTTTCTTAGTCTTTTGTTGTAACATTTATAAACTTTACTTCTAATAGAATATCCAAGGAAAATACCTTCATCAGATCTTGCATCAAACTTTCCTAAGTTTTCTTCTTCTCTCTTGATATAAAATTTGTTTCCAAAAACTCTAAAGTACTTCATAGTGGGAATCCTTCCATACCATAGTTTGTATGGAGTCTTTGTGTTGTTATCTTTAGCTTGAACTTCGTAAAGTATGTAAATAGTAGTATGAATAGATTTTCTCCAGTAGAATTCCAATGGATTTTTCTCTTTCATCATAGTCTTCGCAGCTTCTTGAATAGTCTAGTTTTTCCTTTCAACAACTCCATTCTGCTAAGTAGTTCTAAGGGAAGAAAAATGCCTCTTTATTCCATGAACTTCACAAAAAATGGTAAACTCATTGGAGGTGAATTCACCACCTCTGTCAGACCTCAAAAATTTTATTTTCAAAATCCATTTCATTCTCAACCATAGCTTTAAATGCCTTGAATTTATATAATGCATCATATTTTTCTCTAAGAATAGTAACCCATGTCAATCTAGAATAATCATCAATCATAAGCATAAAGTACATGTCTCCTTATAGACTTCTCAACCTTGTAGAACCACACAAATCTCTATGTACTAATTCCAGTAATCCAGTAGTATATTGTTCTTTTCCCTTGAAACTACTCCTTGTTTATTTTCCAAATTAACAACTTAACAAACAACATTGATAGGCTTTGTGAATCTAGGTAAATTTCTTACTTCATGAACTAAACTAATTCTTGCAAAATTATAAAATTTCATGTTACACATCCTTCGATGCCATAACCAACTATCATTAATCTCAGACATAAAGCAATGACCATCAACACCTTTAAGCTAATAGATGTTTCCATCTGTTCTCTTACCAACAACAATCATAGTTTCAAATTATTTTATGATCTCACATGTCTCATCCTTAAACACAAGATTGTATCCTTTGCTACACATTTTCCAACACTCAAAAGGTTATGCCTTAAACCCTTAACATAAGAAACATTGTCAATGTTATTCTTGCCATCAAAATTGATTGAACCTATTCTAAAAATCTTACCTCCTAAATCATCTCCAAATTTAACTAATCCTCCATTATACTTTTCAAGTTCAAAAAACTTACTTTTGTCTCTAGACATATGATTAGAGAAGCCACTATCAACAACCCAATAATTATTATCCTTTTTGACATGAAAATTAGATACCAAAGTACCTTCAACCTTATCCTTTATCTTTGGAATACTTTCCTTCACATAACTTTCAGAGTTAGTAGAACTAGATTCTTCTTTTATAGCCAAAAGTAGGAATTCATCATCATCAAAATCTCCATAATTTTATTCATCATTAGAAATATCAGCATCTTCTCTCACATAGTAAGATTTCTTAATCGTTTTTCCTTTATTTTCCTTGTTCCTACTGTTTAGAGCTCTTTTTGGACATATTGAAGCATAATGGCCTATATCACCATAGCTAAAACATTTTAAAGTAATTTACCTTTGTACCTATCAGTGCCCTTTTTCATCTTCTTCACAAAGTTATCTTCTAGATCATCAAGATCTTCTTCACTTGAATCTTCAACCTTCTCTAATTTACCATCCTTGAAAGTAGTCTCCACTTTTGTACCTTTCTTCAGTTTTCTCATTTCAAATGCAGTTAGAGTACTAATCAACTGATCTCTAGAATAATTGTCAAAATCAATAGTTTCCTCAATAGCAGAGACCATTTCACTGTAGCAGTCTAGAAATGATCTAATAAATTTCTTCACTACTTTAGATTCTTTAATTGTTGCACCAAGACCTCTCATAACACTTACCAACTCATAAAATCTCTATATGTATCCTTTAATTGTTTCATCTTCAGACATAAGCATCATTTCCTTCAATTTCTACAAATTTTATTTTTTAACCTTTGGATCTCCTTCATAAATGCTTTCTAGCTTATTCCAAACTTCTTTAGTAGTTTTCAAACTCATAACTTTAACTAATTATGTATTTGAAAAACTATTCACAATAATAAATATTGCCTTACATTGATCTCATGCACCTTGATTTATGCACTTGTACTTGGACCATTCAAAGGAGGAGTATATGTATTTTGATAAGCCTTCTCAATCTCATATCCTTGATTAAATAGATATCCTTCCATCTTTGTCTTCTAGAATGCATAATTTGATCCATCAAATATAGGATACTCCAAAGCAATCTTGTTCGACATCCCAGATCTACCTTAAGCTGTTAAGATCTTCTCCAAGGAAACTAGCTCTCATACCAATTGTTGAAATGAACAAGAAAACTGAGAGGGGGTGAATCAATTTTAGAAAATTTAAACCTTCAAAACCCTCTACAATGATCAGATCCACATGCATTCATTAAACCCTTGTTTTTTAGTATGATTAAATATGTAATGCACATAATAGAAACTAAAATCACATCATACACAAGAGAACACCAAATTTACATGGAAAACCCAATGAGGGAAAAAACATGGTGAGGATTAGCTCACATTATAAGTAATTACAAAACTGGTACAAGGGCTCACTGCTAGAATATGACACACTTTCCAGAATGGCTCATAGCACTAGTATAGAAATAGCAATAAATGACTAAAAAAACTACTAAAAACTACTTATAAATGACTGAACATGGTCGTGTGACCAGTAGTAGTTTATTTCCATTCATTTATAATGTGATTGAATTGATGACTAAACCATTTTTAGTCATTTGATTGATTGATTTGGTTGTTAATTTAGTCATCTGATTGATCGATTTGGTCGTTGATTTAGTTGTTTGATTGATCAATTTGGTTGTTAATTTAGTCATCTGATTGATCGATTTGGTTGTTAATTTAGTCATTAATTTGATTGATTTGGTAGTGTGTTTATTCATTAATTTAGTCATTGATTGTTGTTAACTGGTCATTTATTTAGTCATTTTTATTCACTAGTTTCCATCCATTGGTAGTGTATTTATTCATTAATTTTAATCATCATTTTGATCAATTTGGTAGTTTATTTAATTGTTTTTGTTCATTGATTTCTATCAACCAGTAGGTATATTGATTTATTTTTTATTAATTGCATAATCATTATATTTAGTCATATTTATTCACTGATTTCTGTCAGTTGGTAGTATATTTAGTCAATTGGTAGTTTATTTAATTAATTTTGTTCACTGATTTCTACCTATAAGTGTTGAAAATGAGATAATACTTTAATTGAGGTTTAAACATATAAAAACATAGAAAAACATAATCAATCATTCATTTGCACATAATGAAATGGCTATGAAGAAGGAAAAATACTGAAATTTTATTGAGAAATCATGTTCTTATAGTAGATACAAGACAAAAATGTGTCTTTTCTTTGAAAAATGTACTATTACAAAGTGTGTTTCTCAGTGCTATGACTTAGAAAACTGAGTTACAATGCCTTTTTTTTGCTTATGCAAGATATTATAATTTTGATGACAATTCTATGTTGCAACTTATTTGCAACTACACATACATGTATGTTGCACTCTTTGCAACTTTTCCTCTTCTCTACACCTCTTTATCTACTATGTATTTATTTCTTTTTATGCACCCCTAATCTCTACATCTATTGCTTACACAACAACATATCTCCTCTTCTATAATGCACTAGTTTGAATGAGTGGAACCCAAACAAAAAGAGAAAAACATAATCAAGGCATTTTATATTACAAGTGTAGTAACATAGAACATTCTTTGTTCTACTCATAGAATGTACACCCAAATAAGATTCTTTGGTTTTTGTTTGGGTTCAACTTATTCAATCTCAATACATTCTCTGTCTACAACTTCACTCTCCACACTCTACTGCTACTAACCCTTCTTTTTCTCTTTTGCACTTACAACTAACACTCTATCATTTTTTTCAAATATTTTAGTGGCCACCCTGTGAAGGTCCCTTATTTCTCTTACAGACAGATAGCTCCATTGATTTTTCCTAGATAAGGAAGGGGTATGTCACTTGTGACCTTTAAAATACTTACATTTGCATCTCCTGTTCCTTTCAATTTGACTCCATGTATAATAGATAGTGAGTGAATCCGCCCAATTATTGCAACAACACCATCAAACGGATCCAACACCTCAACTTTATCCCCTTCTTAGAGTTTATCAATAAATGTTTGCAATAAAAAACAATACACATTATATTGTTTTTGACAGCTATATGTAATGTCTTATGTCTTGGAACAAATCAGTTTTTGTATGCGCTTTTATAAAACACTCTATTACAACTAAGCTTTAAGCTTCCATATGTAAGTTATATGTTCTCCCTTATTTCCATAATCTATGTATACTAGATAATTACACTTCACTACTATTCTAACTAGCTTCTATCAAATAGGTAATGATTACCCTTATTTACATAATAAAACAACCATTACTTACTTGAACAGTACTTACTTGCATGTGGTTTCATAGCACTCACCTCAAGTTTAGCATGACTACCACTATGAATATCATGTGAATGCTCGTCGATTTCATCATCATAATCACTATCAATGTCATTGTAGACATTATTTTTTATAGCTTTGTAGAGAGTTCTATTGACATGTCCTTTTTCTTTTCATCCTACTTTCATATAATATCTTTGCATCATGTGGTTTAATCATCAAGTAAAAAATAATATAAGTCAATCAAAGAATGCAAAAGCTATAAATTTTTATCCAAAAGAAGAATGAAAAAACATTGGGATAGATGAACTTACAACTTAAAGAATGAAAAAGCTATAATTTTTTGTCCAAAAGAACATTTTAAGCATGAATAATGACAAAACACTGGGACAGATAACTAACAACTATTATATTAATTACCTCAACTTCAGGACAACTAAAATGACTGTGTTGCACATTCTTGTCCACTTCATCACTATCAATATTAGTAGCTTTGTTGACATCATGAAGGAATTTTTGTTTTCCTATTGCTTTGATAAAATTGCTCTGCATGTGGTTTAAACATCATGCAAAAAAATATACAAAGCATTCACTAGTCAAGTAAAGAATGCAAGCTATAAATTTGTCCAAAAGAACATTTTTTGGATCATTCCAACAACAAAGAAACTGGGTTGGATTCTCCTATACTCATATTTCAATAATATACATATTAAGAGGAATTTGTATATATAATTGAAAAACAAGAAGAAATGAGATCAATAGACCCTCTTAGCTCATCTAAATCCATGGATTTATGCTCATTCCATGCAAAAAATATAGGGTTAATGGATTCAACCAACTGCATAAATTTTGGAGTGAGACTGAATATGCAACTCATTACCTTTTGGTACCCTAGTTCATTTGAGTTCACATGATCTACAGAGGCTCCTACTAGTCATAGAACATCTGGTTGTGAAATCTCTATTGATGAACTAGATTTCCACTTCATCCTACTCTTAGATTTACTAGCATCTAGTGGGGCCATATAATTGATAATATCTTTGGTACCTTCTTCTCTATTAATATTTTCTACATAAAATACAATGTCAATTTCAACATATAGTCAATTCAATAAAAATCAAAATAAATAACACAATATAAATTGAACCAAAAAACCATACACTTACTACAAATTTGTCTATTTTGGCATGCAACCTGCCTTGGCCAAATGTATATCCAGCCCTCACATTATCTCTTGCTCTCTTGCCTCTGTTACTCTTTTCCAAATATTCTTTAGAATGCATACTTTCTCTCAATGCCTCCCACTCTTTGGGAGATAGAGTGGATTCTAGCCTTTCTTTTCCCTCCATGATTGTTTTTCTGCAACTGTATCTATAATTGTTCATCAAAATTCTCATCCTTTGCTTGTAATATTTTCTAGAGATTTATCCACCAGTAGTCTCAAAATAATTTTCCACATATTGTGGATCTTGCTCTACAAAATTTGATTTGCAAATGGGCCCTACATCTTACACCCAACTTAGTGGACCACTTTGCAGCATTTGTCCTAATGAGCTCACCATCTCTCGATAGCTCAATCAAGAATGGCTTCTTTCCTTCTAATTTTCTTTCTTTTGCATTCCTCTCTGTAGATCTATATAAATCTTGACTCAATATTTGTCTTTTGAAAAAAGAATCCACATCTTCTATTAAATTACCACTATCAATATTTCTGGCTGATCCACTAGTTCCATCAAAAGTTGTAGATGCAATAGGTGCACTCTGAGGTACAATAGATACAAGTGGTCTCTCTTCATGAATTTCATTAACCGAAACTTCATGCTCCTTGGCCACATCAGGTGTGGCGTGAGTAGGTAGATAAGTACCAGTCTTCATAGATTTATCATCAAATGCATCCCTTAATGTTGAATAAAGCATCTGCAAACCTATTGGTCCTTTGCCCTAATGTTTTTCAATAATATATCTTAGAATTAGTTCTAAGAGATCATCACAACATTGCACATCACCATGTGCTATATTAGGCTACACATCACCATGTTCTATATTAGGCTGCACATCACCATATGCTATATTAGCCTATACATCACCATGTGCTATACCAAGCTGCACATCATCACAACTATTGTTTTCACCAACTGCATTTTTTGAATCATAAAAGTATCGGCTTCTATGAGATGGTGAAACTGTATCTTTTCTTTCCTTTTGTTTTCTCTCCACATTTTCTTTGCACTCTTTTTGTTTCTTATAAAAAAAAAAATATCATATTATGTCTTATATACATAAAGCTCTTGCCTATAAAATTTCATTAAACACTATTAAAAAAATAATATACTACTTAGTGGATTTACAACTTGCCCGCTTGTCAAACCAAGACTCAATAAATATTCATTATTCTTGGCCACTTTTTCACTACGCTCGCACTCATATTTTGTCATTGGAATTTCAACATAATGTTCACTATCATCTAATTTGTGTCTTACAGTCCTTATCTTCATTTTCTAAAGTCCAAATAAACAATAATGTATAAATCAACAACTTGAATTAGTAAAACTTTATTGAGTTCATAAGTTGATAATTGTTGACTTTCCAATCCGCTAATAACTGCAAATGGAAACTTTCCAATTCAATTTATAGATTAAAAATAATTTACACTCAAAAACCAAGAAGATGTTTACAATTATAGGTATTAGAAAATTTTTCCTTAGTGATATATTCACAAAAAAATAACTCATAAATACATAAAAAGAAAAATGAAGGAAAAACATATTCTAGTTTATCATGAGGTGTGTTAGAACCTTAAAAATTTTCCTAGTTCCATCATTACAATTAACCTTTAGCTCAATGACTTGAGCCTTGACCCTTATATTCCTTTTTATTTTTGACTAAGCCTCCCCACTGTAAACAAACATATAAATTTTTTAGGTTTGACTGCCACTAAAAGACCTATACAAGGCCAAAAATTCATCATATATACTTTAGAAAAAACATGTCTAGCTAAAAACATTCCAAATCCCTTAATAGTTTGTTGCCCTGATCCCTCAATAGTAATTTGAACCCTTGGCGGGCTGACAGTGTGTATTAATAGACAACATGAAGATATTTACCACCATACCGCAAAAGTATTATGATGAGGATGCAGTTGGGTGGTATGAAAATTTAAAAACATCATAAACTGCCATACCATGAGAAGGAAAAATGAAGGGTGTGGTATAGTAGGGTAACCCACCATCCTACAAGGAAGATCATAAAGGCATGCAGTAGGGCAATATGAACCACTATACCATGGAAGGATGTGATGAAGCATGCGGTATGGTGGTAAGCTATATGTGACCATTAATGTAAACCGCAGTACCGCATGTTAAACAAGTCAAGCTTGTGGTATAGAGGTAAGGATCTCGCTACCTTGTGGTGAAATGAAAAGAAGTATGGGGTATAGTGGTGTATACCCCTCTATCCCATGGTAGTTATAGAAATTGGTGGTGATAAAGCAGTATTAAATGCATGAATCACATCAACCCTCTGATCTTGTAAAATCAATGGTGCATGTTCAAACTTGAACTATGAGAAAAATATTTGGAGTAAGGTTGATATTAATGTTGACATGAGTGAGCTCAGAAGCCATTAAACCAAGAATTCAACATTCTCTTTGTAATCATTTACAAAAATTATCATGTAGGGAGCTGGGAGTTTGAGGAGGTTAAGCTCTACAACCATCGTAACCCAGGTAAGTGCACAAAACTCATTGTGAAATATTTTTTATGAGTACAAGATTGTTTGGAATTCTACATTTCAAAAGTATAGGATAAGTAAGATAGTGAAACATCATGCCACTCAAGAAGAAACAACCTAAAACAAAAAGGAAGAATCTAAGGTTAAAAAGAGGTCCTTACAACAGTCTATCTTGGATATACTCCCTGAATCAATTAATAGAAGATTTAAATTTTTTTTTAAAGATGTGGCTCATGGTTGTAGAGATGCCATTATCCCTATCTCTGGGTGGGAACTATTCTAGTAATTTTATGACAAAAGGGAGGACAAGATTCTGGTGTCAAATCCATGGGCATTATATTTGGCCAAGTTAATTGTCCCAAATGTTTTTATAGATGTAGAGTTCATTAGAGTATTGGATTAAAGTTATCATCCTACTTCTAGGTCTATGAGATTGCCAGATGGTTCACCCTTAGTTGTGTTGACTAAAGTGGCCATCATTGAATTTTTTCACCTAAACAAACAAGCCCTGACTAAAATTGATTTGCAAAGAAGTGAAGAAGAATATACTATATTGAGGAGAACCTATAGAAGTGATGAACTCCCCATTTACATGAAAAGGGGTGTGAACAACAGGGTGATTCATATATTCCCTTCTGCTATTGAATCATTTGTTGTCACAAATTTCCAATTCTATTTCAAGAAAACCTTCTTTTCTCTTCATCAAGTACTTGGGATAGATGCCCAAGAGCAAATTCCATTTAGTTTAATGATGATGGCTATGAGGATCCAAAACCCTGAGACAAACATTGAATATGATTTTTCCTCATATCTTGAGAAAGCATTGCATGAAGGATTTTTACAAGTCGGGGAAAATAGAGCCCCCATAACATTCAAGAAATATTCTTTGTTGAGCCACCTAATATTATACCAAAATAAAGATAGATGGAGCAAAAGGATGTGTTTGGGTAAGATTGGTCAGCAGGGGAATTTCTTGCTAGTGCAACGATGGTGTTATATATGGGACAATAGATGTAATAATTCAAATTATGTGATATTCCATGATGAATTTGTGTATAAAATTAGGAGAGTTCTTGGCCACCCACCACCAAGACTATACACACTTGTGCTATAAATATTAAGACCTTTGGCTTTGAAACCTAACCAAGGCCATACTCATAACTTCAGTGATTGGTTTTTTCTACCAGATATCATAATAATCATGATTTATGGATGCCCTCAGGCCCCACATATACTACCAAAGTTTGTCCCCCTTTGTGATGCAGGAGCATCCAGTGGTGTAAGGGCAATCTTGCATCACCCAA